>JAVDPK010002399.1:239189-249626 GCA_034780415.1 Cichlasoma orientale | reverse complement strand
TGTGTGTGTGTGTGTGTGTGTGTGTGTGTGTGTGTGTGTGTGTGTGTGTGTGTGTGTGTGCGCGCGCGCGCACATTTACATGTGTGCAGGCATGTTAATAATGAGTCATTTTTCTGTTGCTCTTTATTAGCATAAGATTAAAATCACAATCCCACAGTCCCTCGGAGAATGAGTACAGGTGCGTTATATTATATATCACAATAAACGTTTAAAAGTCTGATGAATTGAGGTTTTATGTTTCCTCATTACATCCTCATAGGGCATATTTCCTTGCGTTATTCATAGCCGTTCATTGTTGTTGCCTGGTGCAGATATTTCACAGGATGCATTAAATGAAACTATCTTCACTAACAATTTTGGCTTTTTCAATGTGGATTACACAATAACCTTCTCATAATTCCATGAAGCGCTTGTGGCTCCTGTCGCTTGAAAAAAAAAAAAAAGAGTATGTTCCCATCACTATAAATTCAGCTGTACTTTTGCAGTGACATCATGCACTTGAGGATGTTCTTATAAATGCAGTGAAACATAAACAGTTACCTCATCATGTTTAACGTGACCAAACCTGGGAGCGGGAGAGTGCTTTTTGAACCTTTTATTTTATTTTACTTCAGTTTGTTCTCGGCGTCCTCTGTTAATTGTAGGCGAGGTTTTGTGCTTATTAAAGATTTAATATGAAAGTAAACATGATGTCAGGTTATGGAAGCTTATTTATGACTTATTTTGCCACTCATAAGTCAGAATTTCCAGTTAGTTTCTCAAAATTTTTGCATACTCAGAAGTAATCTACGGTGGTGGTGTGATGTCCTATAAAACAATCTTATTGAAAATAAGTAAAAAGTTTTTTAAAATTAATGCATTTTTTTTACATTAAATGACAGTGAGTAAGTTTTAATTTTTAAATTTAAGTTTTTCATTTTTTTTGCAGAATGCAAAATGAATGTACTTTTCTCTTTCTGTGCAGCAATTCTTATATAAACAGACTTGGTGTTATTAGCAGCCTCAACTTAAAAAATACTGAATAAATTACTCATTAAATAAAATGGCTCCAATCTTTGATAACTATTATATTATTGGATCATTATCAGGTTGTAGATGCATTAATAGCTGAGCAGTTTAATGCTGTACCAGACAAGTAGGACCTAATCTAGACTGAGGTGGTGCAATATTAATTAATGCCTTTTTACACTATTTTATTTAAAAAAAAATAGTTTGTGTATAACAATACAACCATGGAGTAAAATGGTGCTTTAATATTTTTCTTAAGTGAGATGAAGTAGAAGTAAAAGGCCAACACACATCACTCAGTGAGACAGCTAATTACTGCCACACTCTCCTTACATATTGTTTGTTAATCGTTCAAGTATTTTTTTAATGTCTATCATATCTTAAAATACCAGACTGTTGTTTAAATGTACCGCAGACCAGTTAAATAACAGGAGACCCTCGCCTGTGGGGCTCCGGCTCCGTATGCATTACATGAGGGCTCCATGCATATACAAACACAGAGCAGCAGCTCTGTCAAATTATTTGGGGAGTGTGACCATTATAGGAGCCACCAGTCGTGCGCTGGTGATGATATGGAAACTCCAGGGAGAACGGACAAACCGCTTTGATTGCATTACGGGCCTCTTGCTGACTGCTCTCACAAGTCCTTGAAGTGCCCACAGAGTCTTTACCGTGCATGAGGTCTCTCTGTGGGGTAAGATTAGACTTGGTGGCTTCCTCTGGTTGCGGCAGCGCTCCCTGTCTCTCCTCCCGGGCTGAGTTAGTATTGGATTACAGGTTCACACGCTCGCTCGCAGACCGCCCGTCGCCCCGACCAATTGCTCCATTCATTCCAGCGCTGGAGCCGGCCGTCGGCCTCTGATTGGTTATCAGCGCCGGTTAGGGAACTTTCCCACGGCCAGCGCGTGCTGACAGCCGGCCAGCCACTCCTCATCACCACCGGGACACACACGGGGGAGGAGGGGGCGGGCGCGCAGGAGGGGGGGACGGGGGGGCAGTCACGGACCGAAAGTCCATTGGACCGATGTCAAAGTTTATTCAAAGATCCTCCATGTTTGGGAAGATTAGTCACTCACATGTCCAGAATTTAAGTCACACCATGGAAGCTTCTTTTCTTAAAATAAATCAGATTTCTTTTTATTTTATTTTTTTTACTCATAATAAATTGATGCAGCCACTCTGACATCACCAACTGGTTTGTGTTCTTTAGTGCAAAAATCTCAACCTGCCACCTTGATTTTATTGTTATTTATTTATGTATTTTCATACAAGAGTAGTGGAGCAGGGTTGTAATTGACTGGGCCACACTCTAAAGCACACCCCACGCTGCCTGTTTTTCCTCTAAATGGGTCCAAAATTTACAAAATGAACATCATGCTGAAGCAAAACAGACTTGAAACTAGTGACTGAGAGCATGAACGCATCATGTAACTGTTAACTGAGGTTTTAAATTAAGTAAGGACAAGACTGGTTTTCCCATAGACGCTTTACAATCTGACTATTTTTGCAACCAGGTGAGTCGCCCCTGCTGGGCACGAAAAACTATGCAGGTTTAAGACACGCTTGCGCTCACTTTTCGGACATGGCAGCTCTGTACGTCTCATAGACACAGTCTGCAATTAAAATTCAGGAGGAGCAGGAAAACGTACTTGTTACTTTTGCAGACAGGTTCTATTTGAAGTTGTGTAAGATCCTAATTGATAATTCAGCAACACTTGTTTTTTAATTTGTTAATAAACATGTCTGTCTAATAAAGTAAAAAAAAAAAAAAAAAAAAAAAAGGAGCAGGAAAACATTTTTGTGAAAGTTCGGACATTTCAACCAGTGGCAGCTAACTCCAGAACAACTGCTGAGCTGATTGTGTGGTGAGATTGTAGACTGCTTTACATAAATCTTATTGGAAATTAAACAGATTCTGCAACACAAGAATGGTTTTGTTGTGTTTGCTGATCTGATCTGATCATTTTCAGGGCACTGAAACAGGCACAGAGTGAGAGATCTTAACTTTCCCTCCTATCTTAAATTTGTCAAAGCGCACTAAGATGTGCTTGGGCCAACTGCGCTGCCACTCAAATCCGAGACAGCTTTGTGATTGGCTGCTTTGGCGGCGGTCACCGCCCCTGTTGGCCGGCAGCAGTCTTGAAATGACACCGTGGGAAAGCTGAGCGCTTCAAACAGAGGCGCTTCGGGCAAACCTGGGCAGACGCGAGTTTAGCACACTGAGCTGACGCACTGAAGGACTACTGCGGACGAATCAAAATGAAAAGGAATCACGATTTTAGCTCCTCGGACAGCGAGCTGGATGAAACTATTGAAGTGGAGAAGGAGAGTGCAGATGAGAATGGGTAAGTCATTTGGCTATTAAGTTTTTTTTTTTTCCTCTTAACAAAGTGGTTCAAGTTTGTGGATATATTTGTAAAACGTTACTTTCTGGAAACTTACCGAACCTTCCTGTTGCATCTCCTTTCAGGAACATGAGCTCCCCTCTTGGCTCCATGTCTCCCTCAACGTCAACTCAGGTGCAGGCGAGGAAAAGGCGTCGAGGAGTAAGTAAATCTATATTTCTTAACCCCGTTTGTGCACGCGCTTTGCCATCAAACACATCATGTTTTGCAGATCTAATCTCTAATAATGATTTGTGGTCTTTCCTCAGATTATTGAGAAACGGCGTCGTGACAGAATCAATAACAGCCTCAGCGAGCTCCGCAGGCTGGTTCCCAGCGCCTACGAGAAACAAGTAAGCATAGTGTCACAACCTGAGGAACAGTTTAACATGCACGGCAGCTCGCGATTCCTTTAAGATCTTTTGGATGATCAATATCTAATCGACTCTTTTCTGTTTCCTCCCTGAAGGGTTCAGCCAAGCTGGAGAAAGCAGAGATTTTGCAAATGACTGTTGATCATCTGAAGATGCTTCATGCTGCTGGAGGCAAAGGTAATTTCATTTACTTTTAAATATCAGTCTAAACTGCACATAACTCGTCTGACCAGTTCAGCAATGAAATCACTCGTTTTTGTGATTAATATGTCATTATCCCAAAGCCAAGGGCATAATGATTCATGACAGAGCCCTTCCAGTTCCTGTTATGAATAATTGAGATGCGGTGACTTTTATATAATCTAATTTATTGTCTTCTTGTCATGCCCTCAGGTTACTTTGATGCCCATGCCCTTGCGATGGACTATCGTGGTTTGGGTTTCAGGGAGTGCCTGGCTGAGACAGCCCGCTATCTGAGCATAATTGAAGGCTTAGACAGCACAGACCCGCTGCGGATCCGTCTGGTCTCCCACCTTAACAATTACGCCAGCCAGCGTGAGGCTCACTCTGGTCTGAGTCACCTGGCGTGGGGCTCTGCTTTTGGATCCCCACCTGCCCACCTGACGCATCCCCTCCTCCTCCAGCACCAACAGGGTGCACCGCTGGCAACTCTACCCCGTAGCACCACCAGTAGCCCACAAACTCCTCTGTCGTCCACGTCATCGCCCTCCTCCTCCTCACCTTTATCATCCGCACTGGTTGCAGAGACTCACATCACGAGCAGGCGCAGCGGCAGCGTCACCCCCCACTCTGATCAAGGTCCAATCCGGGTTCCCTCCACCACTGCTGCTCCCACCACTGTCCTGCATCCTGCACTGGTCCCCTCATCAGCGTCCAAGCTCTCTCCTCCGCTCCTCTCCTCTCTCTCCGCGTTCCCCTTCACTTTCAGCGCCTTCCCCATTATCTCACCCGCTACTGCCATCAGCCCCCCAACTCAAAACACCAGTGTGGCCAAACCCTACAGACCGTGGGGTATGGAGATAGGAGCTTTCTGACTAAAATGAAAACTCAGCACAATCTGCATACAGACTCAACCCACTTCCCAGCTGAGCTGGACTCAAGGACTCAAAGACTTTATTTTCCTGCTAAGAAAGTGCTATTTTTTCTATGATGATGACATCCCACAGAGGATATACCTAGTTATAGATTTTTTAAATCATCTGTAATGCATTGTTTTGTTTTTTTTGTATAGAAGAGGAAAAAAATATCAGTGAGGAGGGAGACCATGACTAAAAAGCAACAAGAGTGATTTACAATGTTGATTGATCTCTGTTCCTGCCCACCCCTTTAGAAGTTTCACCCACTGTAGTCAGTCTATCAGGAATGGCTTTTCCAGATGGTCAAGCAGACCCCGCCTGTCGAGTTCCTGGGTGAAAGTGTCCCTCCTTTGTTTTGCTGAGCTGCAGCACGGAGTGTTGGTGCCACGGTTACAGGGGGAGCAGTTGAGAGTCACCCCCTATTAACAACATTTTATGGGGTGGAATAACTGAAACCAGGTGCTTGTTTGACTGATAGTGGGAGCAGAAGTCAGCTACCAGCTTGGTTGAAATGAACCTAAACGTGATTTACCCGCAGCCTCCATGTTTCACGTACAGCAGCGTTGTTTAGGCTTGCTTCCCCCAAGTTGTATTTCCTCTCTACAGCAAATTCTGTCCTTAACACTCACTGCTTAACATATTTTTTAACAGTTGTAGCAAAGCTCCCACTTGTTTCTAATGTAAAAGATAGGCTGTTTTTCTACCACCCTAAGTTTTTTCTTGCATTTGTTCCACACAGCAGCGTTTAGAATCAGAATTTAACAAGAGGGAGCTCATCTCAGTCTGTAAGAGCAGTTGTAGTTAAAAAAAAAAGAAGAAAAAAGGTCTTTATGGTTCCAAAATCTGTAGAGAAATTTGTAAAAGCCATTGCTTTATTTCCAGCTGATACCTTGGTGTCTCCTAGCAAACCTCACTGTGAGTGTGTATATTTCATGGTTGTACAAAGCACAAGCAAGCGCTGACAAATCAGATTTCTCTGCTTTTCACAGGTCTTGCTGGTGGCAATGACAACTTCATTGCAATAAAAGAGTTCTGATAAATTACCCGCGGCTTTATCAGCGTATTTGTTCAAGTGTGCTTGAGTTTGTGCATGGTGTGAATGGGCTTTGGTGTGGTATGTGTGTTTGCTTTTTGATGCCTCCAGTTGTTTGTCTCTGTCTGTGTGTGTGTGTGCGCGGGCGCGCGTGCAGTACATGGCGACGCCTGGTATCAGATGAGGCCGCTTGTTTCTCTCAGCAGTCCTCTGTGTATGCACAGGAAACCATTAACAAGGAGGGGATATCCTGGACAATAGCAGCCTGCCTGGCCCCATGTGCTCCGTGGGAACTAGAGGAGGAAAGAAGGAGGGAGGAAAGGTTGGAAGAGGATGAAGAAGGAAAGTAAGGAGGGATGGAGTATAGAGTAGCAGATGAAGAGAAAGGGGAGGGTCAAAGGAGAGAGGGAGCAACCTGTGAGAAAGGAAGTGTGCATCAAAGGGTTTTGTCTCGTTGCCATCATTTCAGCTTGCACCAGCTGCACCTTCTGTTCTCAGCACAGTGCCCCAAACAGTCAGCTTATTCGCCTTCGTAACGCTCACTCTTTTATTTCTTTACAGTCTCCTCTCACCTGTTCTGTCTAGTCATTCTCCTTTTATTTGAGGTGGATGATGCAGAGCCAGGTAGTGATGTAAGCCTCAGTGCAGCCGAAACCACAAGGTCACTGAAGTGTAGTGAAGACGACTTGTCTTTTGTCTCCCCCAACTGGTCACAAGTGGTTCTTCAACTCGTGGCGGGCAGAGGATAGTCATGGAAGATGTATTGTTAATCACAGCAAGCTGGTAACATTTTACAAGTGAAAGTGCTGCAGTCAAACTCCAATTGTAGGCTATTAGGAAAATGTACAGTAAAGTTAAGAAACTTATGATGCAGAACAACATCATTTTTTTTTTCTGTCATGACAATGCAACACCACAATAATGCACACTATTCTAATAGTCTTTAAATATTTCCTATCTAATCAATTCACTGGAATAAAAAGTACATTTTAAAAGTTTATTTTAAAATGTTGCAGAGCAGAAATATAAACTTTATAACCTTGCAGAAATGCTGACGTCTTCGAATAAACAAATTGCAAACATGTAACTAAAATTAAGGCCTAAAATTAAGGCAGTCAAGATTATTTGCAGGTTAAAGCTGAGGAGTCTTTACTGCTGTAAACTGGCCTAATGTTTTATGTGTTTTCCTGGCTTTGTGTCTCTTATTTCTTTGTTGTTTGTGTAAAGCAATTGACAGCAGCGCTATGCCCACTACAAATGTCCCCCTGGGGACAAGAGGGGTTACTTTAGTGGCCTTAAACTAGTTAAGGTATGGATTGCTGCCCTGATTTATTAACAGTATCAACAATATTTATACAAGCTGAAACAAACATCATGTGAACTTGGCCCTGTGGAAATTTTTTCATTGGTCTCTGATTGATACGGAACAAATAAATACAGCTTAACTGTTAAAACAATACATCAGTCGAGTCAGTCTTTAATGACAGCATTTATTTGCTGTGGTAACATTTCGATAATCTCATGCAGCGTCACCGCATTTATTTCCAATTTTTCACCAAGATCTTGTACTGATGATGGGAGAGTCAGACCACTTTTTCAGCCCATCACAAAGAGTCTCAGTGTCGTTAAGGTCCGGACTCTGTGGTGGCCAATCCCTGAACCACTCTTTCACAATTTGAGCCCAGACATTATCACCTTGGAATATGCTTGTGTCATCAGGGAAGAAAAATTCCATTGATGGAAAAATCTCTCTTTTTTTTTTTTATGTTGCTGAACCCAGACTTGACCAACTGAAGCAACTGCAGATCATAACACTGCCCCACAGGCTTGTACTGTAGGCACTAGGCATGATGGGTGCATCACTTCATCCACTTTTCAACTCACCCTGATACTCTTGAACAGGGTAGATCTGGACTCATCTGATCACATGACCTTTTCCATTGCTCCAGAATCTGACCTTTATGCTCTTTTTTGGACAGTTCTTAACCCATTTTTAGTAGTTTCAGCGATCTCCTTCATTGTTTTCTTTGCTTGATGCAGGCCAAAAATGTGTGCCTCCCTTCCGAAACTGACTAAAATGTTTTCTATGACATCTTCCAGCATGATTTAATAAATCAGAAGCTACTCACTGCATCAGTTAGGGTTAAATACCCTGTTGTCCGCTGAAACATGTTAATCGCTGCAATAATTGCCCAGTGGAAGGTTCTTACCTGTTTGCTTAGTTAAATCCAGGTGGTGACTTTTGTACAATCCACACAATCACTGAAGCTGAATAATTCATCCACAGGCACTAATCTGATGTTTCGTTGAAGGTATATAAAGAAAACGGTCCACCAGGAACACGAGCGTGTTGGAAAGAAGTCACACTGAGAGCCAGTTTCATTCACTGAACCCCAAATCTTTATTAACCACTGCTTGCTCACAAAGATATATGTGGAGAGGGGGAAACACACAAATGGATAGAGACGAAGAGAGAGAGAGTGAGAGAGGCGGGTAGGAGAGTCACTGTCTGTGTTGAACTTCTGACTGTAATGGTGTTTATTTATATTTAACCGGATCAATATCACATGGCACAAGCGTTGGGTTATCTACCCGCCTTTTTCTGAAATATACACACGTGCACGCACGCACACACGCACACACTCACACACATCTATGGGCCAGCTGTGCGTGCATGACCAACAGGGTTCAACCTCAGGCTTCAACACCCCTGGTTACAAACCATTCGGATACGTTAACACACTCATATACACCTTCACAGATGGAAATACCGTGTTCATGAATTGTTGCTGCAGTGATACCTGTTTGTATGGCTTAAAATCTTTCTTGTGCTGACCTTACAGTGGCATTTAAAGTGTCTTGGAGTGAAGTGCGATGGTTTCCCAGTAGGAAATGAAGATGTTGACAACTACTCTAGCCTTTGTGAAAGGGAGAAAGCTGGGACTTATTTGTATTTTCTCCGACATAAGCTTCACAGTAGAAGGTATTCATTTATTATTCTTTCTTTTTTTTTCTATTTTTTTTTTGCACTTCAGCATTCTCAGGATGCACTTTATCCCCAGTGGTGTTGCACATTACAGTAACATGTGATTTAAATGTGACTGGAAGCCTGTTTCTGAGGAATATAAGAGGCCCGCCATTTGTCAGGGATGAGCGTTCCGGTGCCAGATGGACAGAAATTAGCGCGCTCTGCCTGAGCTCTGTGGTTGCCTGTGTAGAGAGCGTGTGAGTGAGTGCTTTTACAGTATATATATATATATGTATGTATGAGGAGAGATGATGAGTTTGCAGATGGAAGGAAGAAGGATGAGGATGGGCTCATTAAATGCTATAGTGGTCTCCTGTGGTACAGTCACTACCTACCTCACAGGAGTGGATGTGCAGCGATGGCTTGCAGTCCCCACATGAACGCAAAACTGTCCCCATTCCCGCTGCCAGCATTCCTGCACTTGCTCCCCACTAATTGGAACACTGACATAAACTGGATGGAAAATCACTCTTGCCAAAACTATCCAATTTTGCCTCCAGATCTGCTGGGTCAGATGAGTAAGCAGCTACTTCTAGGGGCGAGGGAAGGGAGCCAGGATGCGGGCCTTGTGAGGACGCAAGCAGTCACAGCAAACCATCAGCTAGCTGGCAAACTCACAACAAACACCTAAGCCTGTAATCACACAAGAGAAACCTAAAAAAAACAACATTCTCAGGCTGAAATGAACAACAACAAAAAACAAACAATGAAAATGAACAAATTATTACATCCATTTATGCAAGGAGAAGAAACTTATATATAAAAATGGCACACTGCAATCAATACTTTTGCTGCTTGTATCGTACTGTATATAACAAAAAAAGGAAGTATTTACAAAAACGCTGACACTTGTCAATTGGATTTTTTTTTCTTTTCCTTTCATTTGAAACGGAGCGAAAACATTCTTTTTTTTCTGGGAAGAGTGGACAGGAGACAATTATTTTTCTTTTTTTTAATAATTTTTGCCATTTTTTCCCACCCCCAACCTCGTTTGAACCTCCCACTGTGTCGGGGTGGCGGCTCAGGCTGTGGTAGTTTCATACTAGTGTGGGGGAGTATGGCGGTGGGGGTGGAGCGGTGGGGACATGTGGGATACGGGTGGGAAAGGGGGCGTTCCTAAGGGCTTGGGGGAGGCGGTGGAGGGTGTGGAGGTGGGACGTGGAACCAGTTGGGGTTTCTCACGCTGTCAGTGATTCTCTCAACTCCTTGTTCCTGCGCACCTCCTGTGCATGCCTCTCCTAGAAAAAACATAAACACACACATTGAGGATGTCACGTTTTTCTCTGCTGCCAGCCATTTCCTGACATTTTTGTCTTTCCTCACTCCACAGCAACATTTTTCCTATGTTGACCTCTGGAGTGATAGCGCGCTTCATTTCCCCTCTTGCTATTTTTACCAACCGAGACAGCGTGGCTTGTATTGTTTTACAGGTTTGAGTCCATCTGTGTGTGTGTGTGTGTGTGTGTGTGTGTGTGTGTGTGTGTGTGTGTGTGTGTGTGTGTGTGTGTGTGTG
>JAVDPK010002399.1:222751-239089 GCA_034780415.1 Cichlasoma orientale | reverse complement strand
GTGTGTGTGTGTGTGTGTGTGTGTGTGTGTGTGTGTGTGTGTGTGTGTGTGTGTGTGTGTGTGTGCGCGTGTGTGTTTCTGCAGTAACATTTATTTCTAAACCTATTACCCAAAAGGCGGTTTTGAGTTTAAATGTCATTCCGTCTTTTGCCAATGATAACGCAACAGCTGTGCAAGACTTTTCAAAATAAAGGGCGACTTTGAAGATGGATGAGGTCTGATTCATGAGTACTGAGTACGTGACTGAAAAATGACGCAAAGGTGGAAAAACAGTTCCTCAAATGACTACTTGATGCAGTCTCCAAAGCAATCTCCATAGACTGCCAGGTTAAAATGCCAGATTTTTAGAAATGAAAATAACATGTTTACAGCTTGGTTTAAAACTGGTTTTGCTCTCTGTAGCTAATTTTTGTAACTCATCTTAGGATGCTCGGAAAGCATAAAGTTATGGATGTGGGTGCTTTGACAGATAACTATAGCCAGTCAGTGTCTGCTAGAGTTCTATTAATTTGGGCCTCTCTGCTGTGTTGGTGCAGCATTTTGAAGCATTTTAATTGAATTATCGGATGAATTGTTTGGTTTGCGTCTCACTACTGCTTAGCAAGTATTTGGCGAGTGTTTGCAGACAAGTCTGCATCTTCCATGCAAACTATGGGCAACCATGGCAATCTGCTAGCGACCAAAGCGATCACAAGGAGGTTCTCGTTGCAGCGCCGTCTACCTGTTCACGACCAATTTCACACAGTGACAGCAAACAAGTTCCTGCAAACATTTGCCAAACGGTCAGGCAATACCCACTTTTCCCTGGCTACCAGTGGTTACCAGACAGTCACTGACTGGTCTCTAGGCCTACATGGCTGAGGATTTAGCGATCAATTGCATCGCAAACGCCAACAACTTTAAGCTACCACTCCCAACCAGTCAAGGAATATGCATTTAACATCATTATGTTGGATACACAATATGGACTAAAAAATCTAGACTAACAGTGATAAAACTTAAATTAATAGCCAAATAATGAGAATAATTTTTAGAAGAGACTCTCTGCTCCTCACCTTCTCCTGCAGGCGATCCATGAGGGCGGCCAGGTAAGCCATCCGATTCTCCTCAATTTGCTCCATTTTCATCTGGAGCTTCTCCTCAGCCATGCGGCTGAAGTTGCTGTTCTCCTCCATGGCCTTCATCAGCACGTCGCGCTCGTGCTCCCGCTTCTCAGCCAAGACCCGAAGCACCACCGCCTCCTGGGACTAGAGGAAGGAGAGGAGAAGGAGAAAGAAGATGATATCAAGAATGTGATTTACTGAAATCTGAGCACTCATTGATTTTTTTTCTAAAGTCTAAGCCTTAGCGTGAGCCAGATGTTATACAGATACAGCTATACAATCCGTTATACAGATGTTAGATCCAGATAATGTCTGGATCTAAGAAAATGTCTTTCTTTACCAGCTTAAGGTTTTCTTGGAATATTATGCATCATATATTATGTGTTATAATTTATGCAATAAACTGTTTGCTTTAGTGATGCATTGAGTAAATGGTGTTTAAAAAAAATCTGTCAAACTGTGTAATTGATTGGTCGATTGATTTGCTGCTGGTTTGCTGGATTTGTCAGGCGCTGGAGTCACTCTATCGACATTTACATCAATGAGATGCAGGAATTAGCTGATGTCAGTCTCGATTTTTAGAACAGTTTTGTGGTTGCAGCAGCCAATGTGGTGCACAGTTTATGTGAAATTAGATTTCAAGGAAAGTCAACAGGTTGTTACATCATAACAGTAATATTCTGTAAACTCTTGGTACATTGAAAGCAAAGTGATGTGCTGCAGCTGGCTGCAATGAAATCGATGGTGAAAATCCTTACTCTCCTTCGGTCCTCAGCTGCCTCCAGCTTCTTCTGGATGTCCTCCAGGGAAATGTCCCTCTTTGGGGGGTTGGTGATGCAGTGGGATGCATCAGATACAGGGGAGGTCGGCTTCAGGATGACCTCAAAGGCCTGGCCTGAGGCACGCTTGTTAATGGGCTTTATGTCCATATCTGCACGCGTGTGCATCAGAAATGAAGAAAGAAGAGCAATTCTTATTTTTCTCTGCATTATTTTCTTCCTTCAGATACTTTTTGATCAAATAAGAGGAAGAAAATCCTCAGACTTATTTCAGCCTACCTTCATAGTCACCCATGATATTTTTGCGGCTCTCGGGGTACAGACAGGAGCAGATGAGCGACAGAACTGAAATCTCCTTCATCTTCTCTTTGTAAGCTGTGGATGCATAAGTAAAATGTTACTTTGCGATCATGCACACTTACGGCCACGCCTCTAACATGCACACAGGCAAAATATTAACCCAGTAACAGAGAAAAAGATGAAGCATCGGTAACCTACTTCTACCTCCACAGGAGGTCTTTGATGTAAATATTAATATTTTTGGAGGGATAATTATTCATTAAGTCCTCTCAAAAGGAAAACCTCATCAAAGGATGTCTGCTGCGGCTGAACTGCTCCGGGTTTTGTAGACATTTTGAGGCCTTTGTTTCCACCGAGCTGCGAGGGGAACATGACGGATGTGTCCTTACTTGACCTAATTTCCCCAACAGTCAAGATGTTTCCATCCCCACAGGATTCTCCACACATCATTAGTTATGGATTTATTTCGGCCTATTATTTATTAATGTCCCCAGACCAACGCCCTTGTGGTTCACATTCATTCAGAGATTAGTTGCGTGATTTTCAGGTAAATATAAATGTCAATATTTAGTTTATAGATCCAGATCATCTTTGGGCTTCTTATCTTCTTAGTCTGTGGCTTATGGATAGAGGCTAACAGCTATGGGTTTAGCTTATCAGCATAACACAGCAGTATGGCTGTCCATCCCACGGTCCACTTACAGTCCAAAAAGTTAATAACACTGAAGTGAAGCTGGCAGCAAATCATACTGGCTGTAGTTGGCAACCTGCGCCCTGCAGGGAGGAACAAAATCCTCCAAAGGACAGAAAAGTGAAAAGTGCGAAAAGAACAACCAACCTTGTGTAACCTTGTTCTTTTTTATTCTTGTGTTTTTGGCACCTACTCCTTTGTAATTTGAGCTTTAAGTTCAGCAGCAGTCCCAGCAGGGAGCGGGGCAAAAATATCTGCAACACACTGCAGGTTGTGAAATATACTGCATTTGCACATGTCGGCTGTGTCTGTCAAGGTACGCTGCCTCATGGTGCAGATCTGCATGCCAACTGTCATTGTATGGCATAATCCATCACCCAGAGCACAAGGCCTTCAGGGCTGAAATGTGGCACACTGATTCATGATTTGCAGCAGGCTACAGTACCAAAGCCAGAAATGAGATTTAATGTGGTGGGGTACAGTGTGATTAATCCAAGCCGCTGCCTTTCTCTCATTCCCATCTCGCTCTCTCTTCTCCCCGTGTCTCACTTTCTGCCCTGCAGACGGGCAGACGCCACGGTAATGTGATAAACTCTCAGATGTAGCTCTCACTATTCTCTGATGGCCTTGTTAGCCCCTTCCCTGAGGAGGAACAGGGAGAGAGTAAGAGCACGGCAGGGGGGCTAATAAAAAAAATTTAAAAAAAAAGGAGAGAGAATTATTGGAAGAAAGGAGAGAGGGATGAATAGGAATGAAGATGAAAGTGGAGTTTGAGAAACAGAAGCGAGTGCAATTTCTGAGATGAAAGGAAAGAGGGAAAGGGGCGAGAGGGTGAGAAAGTGCTCGGCTGATGAGGTGAAGCTTTACAATAATGCGAACACCTTTCTGACTTAAACAGAAATCACACACGGAAGGATTAGAAATCTGCTCCTGCTGGAATTGCTGCCACCGCCCACCGCCCCCAGGACAGCCTAATGGAAGGAACCACCTCAGGTGGATGACACTTAAATTTGTAATTATCGGGCTGCACCATTTATCCTGATGGGGGTGGGGGGGTATTTGGAGGATTGTCAGTGGCTCATTAATGCGCTGTGTATATGTCAAGACCCCAGCAGTCATTTTCTCATACATACAATTCCACTTGACAGCTGAAGGCTCAGACAGTTAACAATTCAGCGGAGCAGGTAATTTGGGTTAATGGAGCAGATCGGCAGATATTCCTGTTTAGCGGTCTGGGTGGGGCTTTCTCTGAGGATCTACAGTTTCAGTTCTGGGTGCAACTAATGATTTTTTTCATAATATATTTATCCGATGGTGATCTGATACTCTTGAGTCAAGGGGATGTTGCTAGATATCTTACTTTGTCTGAACAAAACCCAAATGATACAGAAAAATGCTGCAAATCACATAAAAAGAAGAAGAATTCACCTCTACTGATGGATGAGTGGATAAAGTCCCCCCCGATTGCGGCTCTATTCTAGTTATTAATAAAGGTGCATAAGCTGTTTGTTTTTTTCTGTGACTATTAAATAAAAATTATTTTCTCTGTTCATGTGGAAAAGAATCGCGTACTGTGAATTGAAACAGCTCCGCATCTCTGAAACCCACATTTTTTCTTTCATCTCCATAATCAAAAATATATGAGATTCACTATTGAGTAGACCTATTAAAGTGCTACTGTATTCCTCCTGAGAGAAATCCTCCTGTAAGCACTGTAATAATATGGTCATTCCCGGTGGATCGCACACATTAAAATGGCTAGTGATGACATTCCCAACAAAGGCATCTGTTCGAAGGTTTCTGGCTGAGTTTCAGGCACGCTGCATCTATATATCAGATTAGGATGAGATGAAATAATTTCCGACAGGGACGCCACCACTTTACTGCTCCCACTCCAATCCATCAGGCTGGTTTCAACCAGTCAGAGCTGCTCCTTCGTTCCTACAACCACAGACACAGCCATCAAACTGCACTTCCTCTTCCAATCCATCAGCCAGAAGAGTGCAGATCATCAATATCCACAGTACCGCCACCCCCGCAAGCATCCCTCTTCCCCAGCACCTTCTGCATCCCCAAGCCTCCGTTTCATCTGTCGCTGATGCACTCTCCCTCTCCCTCTCACTCTCTTTCTCTTTTTTTTTTCACCCACACTCCCCGCATCTCCTAAGAGAGTGTGTTACCACAAACCGGCACACCCCTATTTGGTATTTTTCCTAGATTGTTTTCCTCAGCCGCGCTCTTTCTCCTTTCTTCATCTAGTCTTAAAAACCACTATTATAAGAATTTATTAGACAGCTACCTTGAGTAAAAAGCCACATGGGGTGGAAAAAACAAATAAAATGACACCGTTAGCAGCACTATGAGCAAACTGGCTACAAAAGTTGCCCTACAAAATATGACCCTGTGCATCAAATCCCTACGGTCCTCCTGGGTGCTGTAGAGTCACAGTAGCGTGAGTTTGGCATTCCCATTTGGCACATACAAGCCATTTATAGTCAAATCACCTGTAGGCAATAAAATCACAGAATTATGAAGAGCAAAATTGGCTATTACAGGAAATATTACTGCAGCGATGAAGGACAGGTAGACTCGTTTTGTGAAGGGGAGGTGAGCTGGTGGGAAGACTTCTAATACTTCTAATGTTAGCTACAGCCAACAATCCCAATCAATGTCATTCCCAGCTTATAATCTCATACAAAGAGGATCAAATCCACCTCATTTGAAAAGTGTAATGAAAGAATTTTTTAGCAGTTTGTGTTAAAATATGTGCAAACAATATTAAACATCAGTAAAAAGGCTGACAATTGTTCATTAAGGATGAAAGAGAGAGGTGCGAGACAAGAGAGAAGACGGACACATGAAGATAAAGAAACTGCGGCAGCATTACACAATCAGTACACAAAGTGGCAACAAAACAAATCTGTTATTTCGTTTTACTCTGTTCATTCAAAAGCTGATGGGAGGCCCCTCGCCAAGCTGACAGCGTGATGGATGTCTACAAATCAGGTGTAGGAAGCTGCAGCTTTAGTGCCCTTTAATATCTGTTAAGATAAGCCCAAAACTAACCAGATCAAATGCATGCACCAAATATTATCAACAAGCAACAAATTGCTTAAATCAAGGCCTTGGGTTTGCAGATACCGTGGCAGGAAATATTAAAAGAAGAGATGAGTTTCTGCCATATATTTAGAATAAAGAAGTTGTGTCTGTAAGATACTCGTGAGTCTACAGAGAACAGCCAGACTTGCCAAGGATATTAAAATGTCTGAACTGTCTTTAACCCAACTGTAAAATTTTATGACCACATCATGGATTACCACGAGACTGATGTCACCTCTTCCTCTCAGCCTATCTTAAAGAGCAACAGCCATCTGAACCAGTAATGGGAGTGTGCTGCATAGATCGATGGGACTGAGTGATTAATCAGGATGATCTGGAAGGGCAGAGAGCGCGTCCTCCTCCTCCAAGGCCAGTGCCTTATATCGCAATTTTAAAGAAAGTGATTCGGCTCTGCATCAAAATTTAATGGCTTCTTCTTTTAACTGTGCTCCACCTCCCCGTCGGGTTTTGTAGAGCAGTTTTTGTGTGATCTTGCAGACAGGCAGGCAGGCAGACAGAGAGAGACAGACAAACAAACCTGGAAGAGATGTTAAGATGAGATTTTGGATGCGGCGTTCTCCAAGTGGCTTTTGTTATGCATATAGATTTGAGGGAACTAGCTGAATGACCACACCTAACTGGATATGACAAGTGGGCATGATAGGGATCCGGAAAAGTGCTTAGAAGCCTTAAAGCACGCTGCAGTGGTCCTGAGCATTTGTGGGCTCTATCTTATAGCGTAGAGGCTTTAGGATAACCAACAAATTAATGCTTTTATTTATAGTAGTAAAATATTCACTGAGCTATGAAAGCTTGTGAATTTTTACTCCCCCCATCTCAGAAGTATGAAACAGCAGAATTAAATTCCTGGTTTGGTTCCAAAACATTAGGACCACTACTGCACTTCTGCACAGCCTAAATGAACTCAGCGACCCAGTGAGTGCTGACTGGCATGATGGCGGTTTTCTCCTGGAGTGTCTGCTCCATGCCCATCCCATCCTGTCCGCCTGTCCACAGCTCAAATCATGGAGGAAAAGAGAGAAGGCGTAGGAGGACAAGGAGGAAGAGAAGGAGGAGGAGGAGGAGGGGGAATAAATGTAACAGCCAGGGTTTAGTTGCTGGTTTCCCTGAGTGCAGACACCGGGGACCCTTACCAGTGTCCCTCAGCGTGCCCCTCCATCCATCAGCATGTCAACCATGCAGAAAACAAACACACTATCCCCTAGACTGACCACACACACACTGCTCTTTTTCTCCTTAAATACACAAGCACACGCATTAATGGTGGGCAGGGCTTCTTTTTTGGCAAAACCTGCAGATCACACGCAGTGTTTATAGTCTTGAGATGGCACCGAGATTGAGCTAAAATACCCGAATGAAACCGGGATGTGGAGATGCACATAGTGACACAAGGCCTTCCACCTGCCACAGCATGCATCCCATTTTATCTCTCCATGTATTTATTCCAAATGCTGTCATGTTGCATTCAAGCATCATTGCAGCCTGATAATAAAACCGTTATTAGATCTAATAGGCCACAGTTACTGTCAATAACCTTGCTAACAGGATTGCTGTCTGATATTCCTGAGACTACATTCATTTTCATCTCTAGTCGTAAATTCTTCCCTCGACTGCAAAGCAATTCTGGATAAAGACGCTCTTTTTTTTCTCTCTGTCTCTCTCTTTGATTCACGTCGTTGGCGGTAACCCACAAAATTTGTTCAGCAGTCTTTACAGTACTGCTACATAGGATGGCCCAGTTTTAATAATGAGATTTGTCACGGGGAAATATTTCACACCCTGGAGAGCGGCTGGGTTGCTTTGAAGGGACCGGAGATGTTGGGTGGGGTCGCTGGCGCTGCATTATGCTGCACGGCTCTGAGTCAGGCAATAAGGGGCAGGTGCGGCAGGCAGGCATCGACGAGATGCTGCTGTGTGAGTGGGGAAAATAGCCTTGCTTTTGCTGATATGGAATATGTATATATTTTTTCTCTTTCAGCTGAATTAAAAAAAATATATATATGCGTCACTGACATGGAAAACTGAATCGCAAACTCCCCACACTGATCAGCATCAAATTGAATTTTAGGATTAGACAAAATCAAAAAAAAAAAAATAATACGACTTTTATGGGCCCAAACAAAAAAATTAAAATGTGCAAAATACTGCGTTACGTTTACAAGTTCATCATATATTTAGCAGTGACTTGCCAAGGAGTTTGGCCGCTCCCTATCATCAACCCTCAGCATCCTTTTGTGCCATGGGTGTCGCCACTGCCTCTCATCCCCCTCAAACCTGCGAATCCGCTGTAATGTCGCAAAAAAAACAAACAAAACAAAACAACTAAAAAAAACCCTACACATATAATAAGGACAAAACTCACCGATCGCGGTCTTAGCCATCTCTGTTGTTCGTTGGTGCCGGGGCGGGTTGACCGGAGGAGTGTGCGTCGGTTGCTGGATGCTGTATCTCGGGGTGAAGGGACTGCTGTTAAGGCACTGAGTCAGCAGAGACGGGGGCTGCCGGTGCGCCTGGTGGTCTGTTAAGAGCTGCGTCAAGTCGCTGGGAAATAACTGGGTCGTGAGCGGAAGTAGGCACTCCTCCAGAGTAAAAGTAGCTATAAATCATTGTACTGAAGGACCCGAGACTGAGTGACTCAGTCAAATTGGGCCTATAGAAAGACGATTCCGTTTTGTACCCCGTGATGTAGAGCTGCCTTCAATTTTGATAGTGAATTAATCTACTTAATAACCTACATTAATAGCAATAAATAAATAAATTATAATGAAGTATATGCAAAAAAAACCAACAACCCATAAATAAATAAACTTTGTATAGCGGCATTTAGCCTATATGTGCCTTAAAATATTTTAGAGCCTAACAAAGACATTTTTTCTGCTTTACATGAAAATAGACAAAATAGGCAAAGATTAAAATAAAATGCCATAATTAATGCATTGTAAATAAACACGTGTAACATCAAAACAACTAATATAAATAATACTTGTTAAAAATGTCAAATGGCTCCAACTTTTAGAACTGATGTTCTTAATAAATGGAATATGTGTGTTTTAAATGTACTTGAATAAAAGCTCTGACTTAGCACATTACCAACTGCAACATTAAAAACCGAAATTCTCATTGCATCTAATATTTTATAGAGCCAACAAATAGCAGAGAGCATTCATTAATGAGAATAAGTGTATGTGAAGTATACGTAATATGCTAGACATTTTTTTAAAAATCTGACATTGTGATGCTCACCAACAACGGCAAAGATACAGCATATTCTAAATATATGCGTTTTATTTTGAAATCAATGACAGGGACTCAACTTATAATCTAGTCGACTTGGCGTGCCAGTAACGAGCATTTAGGGCCCTGTAAAGCAGTCTACCACACTCCCCTCTCCTCCAGGCAACTCCCTGACAAACCTAATGTCCTCCTGCATTTTAGAGCTCCAACCCTGCTGTGACAGCTGATAGTGAGGCTGTCACCTTCTTTGTTTCTTCTTTGTTTCTGATAAGTACAGAAGAAACTCTGTGGTGGTACAATTGCATTTATTTATTTGCCTAAAAAGTGAAAGGTCCTTGGTTTATATATGGCATTTTCATGGCATTTAAGTTTGAAGCACTTACCGCGAAGGAAACAGAATTACAAGTTATCCGGTCTTCATATAGCCACAGCCATGTGATCTAACCCATAGTATAAAGCATGCCATATCAATCTTTGACTGTTGGGTTTTCTCTGTACTGTAGAGTCTTTACCTTACAATATAATGCGCCTTGAGGCGACTGTTTGTTGTGATTTGGCGCTATATAAATAAAATTGAATTGAATTGAATCAATCTTGTAGACAGTAAAACCAAACCAAACCAAAACAGGAGAAAAAACAAAAAACTCCTGGTTGAAAAAACATCATAGAAATAGCTAGAATTACTAAAATAAGCCTCTAGGTGGCAGCAAATCTCAAGTCTTTAGAGTGTATGGAGCACAGTCGCTACCAAAGCCAACACTACATCAATGGCAATTTTATTTATATAACACATTTCATTACATGCAAGCTCAATGTGCTTCCTCTAACTTATGTACTTCTGTAATTCCTGATATATTTCTTTTCTGCTTCTGCAAACTGTGTCCTTGCCAGTAGCCGGGGTACACAGAAGAAGTGTTTACAGAAGTAGCAGGTAGAGAACAGCATATAACAAATAAACCAAAGAATACAAATTGCTCAAAAGAGCAAACCGTTAAAACCAGAGTGGCATTTCTGTACAGGAAATTGCCCCCCCCCCCCCTTTTTTTAATTTTTTCATTTTATTTACAAAAATGTAGCCACATAGCTACAATCCCTTTTGAAGTTTTTACTGTATAGCCCATTAGATATTTTTAATATCAAGGTATGGTAGTTAGCACTGTTGCCTCACAGCTAGAAGGTCTGGGTTCAAATCCACCTTGGCCCGGGTTTTTCTGTGTGGAGTTTGCATGTACTCCCCGTGTCTGCGTGGGTTTTCTCCAGTTCCTCCAGTTTCCTCACACAGTCCAAAGACAAGCAGTTACAGGGGTTAGGTTAATTTGTGATTCTAAATTGGGTGTGAATGTGAGTGTGAATGGTTGCCTGTCTCTCTGTGTTGGCCCTGCGACAGGCTGGCGACTTGACTATGACAGCTGGGATAGGCTCCAGCCCCCCGGGATCCTGAACAGGATAAGTAGAGGAGAATAGATGGATGAATCTAATATCCACCTCTCAATGCTACACAAAGTATTGCAGTCCATACCAACTCAAACCACAGGGCCACATGTATTGACATAAATAACAAAGCTGTTATGTACTTACTGTTTATTCATGTGTAGCCAGAGGCTCCATAAACAGCCAGTGATTAACCTGGTTAATCACTGCTGCCAGACGGGCTGGTCTGAGTATTTCAGAAACTGTCAGTCTACTGGGATTTTCCCACACAACCATCTCTAGGGTTTACAGATTTATGTGGGCCTATTGATGTACGCTCACTAATTATTAGGTACATCTGTTCAACTGCTTATTAACGCAAATATCTAATCAGCCAGTCACATGGCTGTAAATCAGTGCATTTATGCATGCAGACTGAAGTTCAAACTGAGCATCAGAATGTGGAAGAAAGGTGACTTAAGTGACTTTGAAAGTGACATGGTTGTTGGGACCAGATGGGCTGGTCTGAGTATTTCAGAAACTGCTGATCTACTGAGATTTTCCCACACAATAATCTCTAGGGTTTACAGAGAATGGTCTGGAAAAAGAGAAAATATCCAGTGAGCAGCAGTTCTTTGGGAGGAAATGCCTTGTTGATGTCAGAGGTCAGAGGAGAATGGCCAGACTGCTTCGAGCTGATAGGAAGGCAACAGTAACTCAAATAACCACTCATTACAACCAAAGTAAGCAGAAGACCACACTGAGTGCCACTCCTGTCTGCTAAGGACAGGAAAGGGAGGCTACAATTTGGATGGTAGGGTCAAAATTTGGGGGTTAACATCATGAAATAAGGAATCCATCCTGGTGGATTAATGATGTAGGGGATATTTTCTTGACACAGTCTACCTGAGTATTGTTGCTGACCATGTCCATCCCTTTATGACCACTGTTGGGATATGAAAGAACAGGAGCTTCACATCATGGATGTGCAGCTGACAAATCCGCTGCAACTGTGTGACGGAATGATCAAAATCTCTGAGAAATGTTTCCAGCACCTTGTTGAATCTGTACCAAAAAAGCTCTGAAGGTGAAAGGGGTCCAACTAGGAACCTAATAAAGTGGCCGGTTGGTGTTGCCAGAAAAAAAGAAAATTAAAAAAAAAAAATCACTTTTTTTTTAGTTGACAGACCTTCAGCGCACACCTGTGTGACCGTATCAAACAGATCAATTTGCTTACGCATCTGTAATGCTAACAACAGCGTGAGGAGTAGGGGTGGGCAGATCGATCCAAATATCAATAGTATTCATTCCAACGCTGGCATTGGTATTGGATACTAGCGTGATAGGATCAATGCTTTGGTTTGTTTTTCCCCTGTAAGCTGCTCCCGTTCGTCAGAAAGCAAGCATATCTGTGCAAACACCTCCTCTCATGCCGACACGCTTTGCTCGGGTCCCTCCTCCCCGCTCTGCTGTGTTTAGCCTCTGCAGTTAGGTGACTGAGCGGCACTGAGCAATGTAGGCTGCAGTGAGTGAGAAAGAGGAGCATCGTGTACAGCTGTAAATGAAAACACTGAAAGCAGTGACGCGTGCTGGAAGGAAATTCTCTACTGTGGCAACAAAATCAACTTATATAAAGACATGAAAGACCACAAAAAAGAGAGCTTTGTCCTGGACTGAGCAGCAAAGAAACAAAGAGAGGAGCACAGAAATTCCTCAGATAGACCCAGACCCCCAGCACAGAGGTCAAAGGTCACTGTCACTGTCACTGTCCTTTCAGAGAAGCATAGAATAATAATAATAATAGTAATAATAATATAATTGCTCATATAGTGATGAAAGTAATGTTTCAGTCATCACTCATGTTGGTTTCAGTTTCAAAATGCATGAAAAGCTTAAAGGTGTGCTTTGTGTTAACTAATTATTGTGAAAAGCAAAAATCGCAGCGATCTAGTGCTCGTTAAAATGTGTTCAGAAATTGCAAATTGATAATTATTTGTGTCATAAACCAGAACACACTGCTGTCCCCTAAAGAAGCAGCCTTTATAATGTAAAAGTATCAGTATCTGTGAGAAGTGTGGGGGCAACTGCCCGCAGAGTGATAAATGAACTTTACTTCCTCTGTTGTTTATTAAAGATGATGAAGTACTTAAGTAATTAAAGATGAAGTACTTTGCCCGCGTCCCGCCTCTCTTGCCTCCACGCTCTGGACCGAGCTCAGATGGTCGGTGGGAGGTGTCTAAACATCACTTGGCGGTTTGGGGTTTTTTTTTGCAGATGCTTCTTCCCTGAAGGTTGGCACAAGTTGGTGTAATGTCAAAGACGGCACATGAGACGCCGCTTGCTTCAGCCGACGGAGGAAAGACACGACGGAGGTAACTAGCCTCTCTTCATTTTAGAGCCTCCATTACATTTTAGATATAGAGATTAGGTCGTTTCCACTCGAAGTTTAACTGTCGCTACGTGTCTTGTCACACACGGTTAGCATGTACATCTACAGCATCATGTATGCTCATCGTCGGTTAGCTCTGTTAGCCGTATGCCACACGTGGAGGCGCCGGCCAGCTAGTTTATCACTGATTCGGCTTACATGGAATAAACGGTGTTAGCCAGAGAATTGACATAGCTTAAATAGACTTCCCAGTCCTCCTCCACTGAGTCCGTGTCAGGCCAGGGCTAACAGGGCTATCAGTCCTAACCATTATTAACAAAAACCCTTGGGTTTACGTGTGGACTGGCGCGTTTTGTTGCCGCAGCGGTTGTTGGCAAATAAGCCTTCAACACAAGTTATTGCAAAAGACACAAAAAGAGGCGCAACCGGTATAATCTTCTCTGTCGGCCTTTTTAATGAGGAGAGGTTATCTGACCAACATATTAGAAACGTTTACATTCGCCGGTGTTTTAAGACTGAGGGGACGTAGTACTTCCGTGAAATGACTCATAAAATTTCCGTCCGCCGGCCGCCCGCCTCCCGGGAAGAAACGCACAACGTCAGGCAAGGCATACAGCGTAAAAACAAACATGCAGATCCAATCGCTGTGGCCTAAAAAGTGCATTTATTGTATTTAAAGGACGGTGAATACCTTGAAATCTAGTGCACTTCTATAATCTCTTGAAAATAAAAAAATACTAAATTAAAATTAAATACCAAATCAAATCAATTGCAACATAAATAACCAGATAAATAAATAGAAAGGTAATACCAGTTACCATGACTAATAATACTAAGAAGAAATAGGACCAAATAAATGTGCTCATGTTTTATATTTTACAAAAAACTGAAAAATCCTGTACATGCAAATTTATATTCAGTTAATTCTAGTCAGACTGGCCCAGTACAGCTCAGAGCAAATAGAAAACACGTACAGCTTCAGATTAAATCAGAATTATTCAGGCCAACACAGCAAATACTGGTTATGTTGGCAGGGTTTGAACTTCAAGTGGTTGAACAGATTAGTTGTGTTGCCAGCTGGTGTAGATGCCACCATGCAGCAAATCTATGTTCATTTATGTGTTAATTACCTTGCGGTAGTGTCTCTGTGTTTTTCCTGTGGTTAGGCCGATAGAAACTGATAAAATGCTGAGACTTGTTCCCCCCTCCTCGCTCTTTGTGGTCAGCTTGTTTTTGGGTGCGAACATATTTGTCCCTCTAGTTTTTCCACTTCATTTTTCATTCACATCCATTCCGATAGTTTCAGCAATCTCCCTCCAGGAATTTTTGGAATCCTTACATTGATGCTATGGTTATTATTCCTTATTTTGAGACGATGATTGTTATTTTCTCACTGATAAGTGGCAGTGGCTCAATAGTGTAGTGGTTTACACGTTTATCTAACCAGTGAAAGATCCTCAGTTTGATCCCAGATGCTGGCATTACCATACCAGGAATATCAGTACATTTAAGTGATTAATGATTTCACTGCAACTTTCAAACTTTGCAAACCCACTCAGTGGGCTAGATTGGACCTTTTGGTGGGGCCGGGCCACATGCTTGACACCTCTGAGGGGCCTTTGTGCAGAGTGTCTGGTTTTCAGATATATGAGCCTGCAGTATAATACTTTAAATCTTATCTTATCTTGAACAGTAACGTCAGCCAGAATGAGGGATAATGTGCTCACTTTTTTTTTTTTTTTTTTTTTTTTTTTAATGGAAGTCAAAATCCTCGCTGCTTTTTTCTGAAACATTTAAAGTCGAGTGAGTGCGGCTTTGCTTGATTATGAAGATAAAGAGGCAGAAACAAAAGAATGGACACTTTGCTATGTCAAACTTATATTGGTAATATTTCTGAGTTGCAGAAAACAAGTGTAGAGCAGTTTTTAAAAACAGTTTGTACTTTTTGTTTCATAAATTAGATTCACAGTAACTCTCCAGCATGGAGGTGACCTTGTGAACTTTGCCTACGTTTTTGTTGCAGTTGACATTGATAGTTTAATCAGCTTGCAAATTCACAGAAAATGTTATTTTTTTGTGGGCATAATCATTTCCTCCAGAGATGTTTTTTGAGGCTGTAATTCGGGGAACGTTTGGTGAATGGTCGCATTGCCTTAAGGATGCAGAACAGATGCTAGCATAATTTCATTGGTCTAATAATGGGACACATGGCGCCAGACTTCCACAAACCAGTAGCTGATATGTTCCTGTAGTGACATCTAAAGAAATTGTTTTCTGAAAAGATGATTGTTGCTTATTTTCCCAGAAGAGACAAATGACCCAGACTTATCATGTTAGGCAATAATGAACTTTACCGAGGAGCACTGCTCAGCGCTACTTATCACTTTCACCAAAAAAAAAAAAAATGCATCCAAAAGAGAGAAGCAATGAAATTTTTGTTACTAAAGTGAGGAAACTGGAGATAAATAGACTGAAAGGTCTGTCCACAGACTTGTTGAGTTATGTAAAGTTACTGTTTTTTATATAGTTAAAGTGCTTTCCAGTTAAGGTAGCATTAACATTCCAGATTTCCAAAAGTAGAAAAAAACTGCATAAAGAACAAAATTAAAATGAAAAACAAAGCCAAAAAAAAGTGAATAAAAAAAAGTATAAAGTATATTTATTGTTTATCGCGACAGGCCTACCAAACAACCAACTGACAGCCAGGCTGTGATAACCACATCTTCAGTTTTTCTATTACATTTAGCTGGTTCATCTTCTGCGACACATTCTGGTTAGTATGATCCACAAGTGGCTGCAAAGTGGTTTACACATTTGTCTAACAAGTGAAAGAGCCGTGGTTCAATCCCAGAATGACCGAACAAAACGAAACACTTTTTAAATGCATGTTTTTGCTCATGACTCCTTGATTAGTATAACAGCTGATGATTAGGACTCAGCTCTAAAGGTCCAACTATATTCACCTGCTTTTAGTTATATCTGAGGTGCCTTGTGGTTTTTTGTGAAGTCCACTCTGCTTTTTCTTTCTCTTTGTTAGTATTTTTATTTGACTCTTTATTAGGCCTGTCGCGATAAACACTAAATCAATTAATCGTACGATAACTTAAAATGAGGTAGACAATTTTTATTTATCAGCTTTATCGTTTCTTTGTGTCTCTCTTTCTCTCTACTGAAGACACTGGCGCTCTCCACTGACCCCTCCCTTTCTCATTTCCTTAGCGTAAGGGGGAGTGAGCTATCGCGTCAGGTAGCCAGCCGAGGCGCATTGTCTTGTATGTCTGCAGCATTAGAGGCCCGTGAGGAGTTAGCAAA
>JAVDPK010002399.1:201880-212533 GCA_034780415.1 Cichlasoma orientale | reverse complement strand
TATATATAAATGAGAGAAAATAAGGAAAAGCTGAATGGGGCTTCTTTTACACTTGTTTTTGCACCTTTCTTACACAACACATTTCTTGGCATCTTTTCTGTCCTGTCTACCTTCCAGTCTCCTCAGGTGGCTGACCAAGCCCCACCTCCTGTCCATCCAAATTACCTTGCCTCCCTGGAGGCTCAGTGCAGAGGCATCATATATCGCCACGGTGTGCACTCCGTGTGCTTCAGGTGCTCCTTCCTGGGGAGAGGCCTGACTGTGTTCCTCCCCAGAACCAAGGGAATTGGGTTCCACTGACTCATGCATAAAAGATAAAGCAGTGCAGGGGAAATGTAGCCGAGCACCATGACAGCTACAGAAACTGCTCTCTCCCGCTGAGCAGAGGACAGGCCCCAGCTAAAGTGAATTTTTTGTATTAAAAGCTCAAGGCTGCTTAGGCTGTACTTTGAACTGCTGATGCTCTGGAGGGAGCATCTCACCTGGGGATGGGCAGAGGAACTAGGGTGCTGTTCTTTGATGGATGAGTGGCCGTTACACACTGGCACCTGTTTGGCATCATGGAACTGCCTCGACGCCTGAACTGGATACGTAACAGAGCCTGGAGGCCCCATGCCTGCCGCAGGCACTTCAACCGTAAGTGAAGCGTGTGTGGGTCAATCAGCGGATTAATGGACGTTTCAGGAGTATGTGATCAACTCTACAGTACTGTAATCTTGATTTATATTTTTACTTCTATATATAGTTTCTTTTAAAACATCTGCATTCTGGGTCTTCTTTTAATTGTCTAAGTGCTGCTGCTGCAGGAGCATCATGTGGTGGACTGCACACACATTTGTATTGTGTGCCTAGTCATGCCCGATGATTTTAAACATGATTACATACAGTTCTCCATCTTTTGTGTTTTAAATGAATCATGTGACTTATTTCCAAACCTTTTCTGGCACACCTCACGCTCCACAGTTTTCTAACCAATCATCATCATTAAAAAAGGAAGTTAAGCGAAATTTTAGTGAAGTAAAAGCCAGCAGATAGCATCAGTGAATTCTGCTTTTTTTTTTTCCCTCACGCAATGCTTGCAGTGGCTCTCTGCCACAACAATGAGCAGACTGTAGGTGTCAGATAAAGTTAATATTAAGCACTGGTTGTGCTGAGAATCCATCAGTCTTTGAAAACATGCACCAAGCTGATTCATGGATATTAAAACCATCCTGACTTACCTGCAGACCAAGATCACACCTGGTTCGTGGCCTTTTATCTTTAAGGGCCAAACAACACATTACAATGGTTACGGTTTGCTGATAGTTGACGCCTTTTGTTGACAGATAATTACGACTCACTTTTCCCCCTCAAAATCCCATCAGAAGCAAAGCTCGTCTAACACAGTAAGAGATGGCTGTCAGCCGACACTCTAGTCTGTTCGATCAGGCTTGATAGTGAATGTTTAATTGAAACAGCATCTGTGCTGATTGTGTAAGATCAGACTGTAGGAATTAAAAGGATGCAATGCAATACAGCGCCTTTTCTGTACCTTGTAGACATACACTGCTTAAAATTAAAGCAGCACTTTTTAATCAGCGTAAAGCATCTAGTCAGTTCATGACGTCATGAAGGTGGCCTGAGGGCCCGATGTGCTCTGTTTGTCCTTGTCCTCACTGCCTGGCACTGTGGAGCACAAGTGCCAATACCAGAATTAGCAGGTCCACCACTGGCACCCTGTACTGTTCACAGATGAGAGCAGGTTTGCTCTGAGCACATGTGACAGATGTGAAAAGTTCTGAGAAAGCCGTGGAGAACATACTGCCTGTGACATTGTTCAACATGACCGATGGAGGGACGCACGGATAGGCTAGAGAGACAACAAACAGCATAACAATAAATACTTGATAGGTTGATGATGATGGAGGCAGTGACCCTGGATCAACAGCATGCGGCTCCAGAGTCAAAAATACACTGCAAGAGGGGAAATTGAAAAGTAACAAAAAAAAGAAGAAGCACAGAACTGAGATGTTCTGCTCGAGTGGATTATTTATTATTAAAAATGTGCTCAAAATAAGCCCCTAAATTTAACTCTGTTCTTCAAGCTATTTCCTGAATTAAATAAATATAAACAAAATCAACATAGCTTTCCATCGGGGTGTCATTGCTGAACTTGGAGTTGAGGCGGCATCTCCATATCTGCTGGATTTTGAAACGAAAACAAACGCGGTGATATTTAGATGTGTCAAATGACTGTTTGTTTGAGCGTGACCAGTTTAGTGAAAATCTTCTTTCCAAACTGGAGCTTAAATTAATTTTCTTTTTTTTTTATAGTAAATCCTGTTTTTGGTTGTTTGGTTTTTCCCAGCTAAGGAAACACTTGGTTTTGGCAACTTTTGTACCTTTACTGGAAGGCGATCTCTTCTCTCCTCTCCTTCTCTAATGCTGGATACTGTTGGATACAGATTTACAGCCTGGGAAATGTCTCGTATGCTGCTATGTATCTGCAGACTTTCCCAGTGGTTTATGCTTATCTCCATACTCATGGAAAAAAAAAATCAGCATGGCCTTCACTCTCACAATATTTTACAAATGTCAGAGCAAAGAGATGTAAAATAGCTTCTAAATATGCTCCTCCTGTTTCTTGGAACAATCTGCAGATGGAACTGATATTCTCAGAGAAGGTTACTACTGAGTAGTTAGTTGTAAAGGCCAGAGATTGCATTTTAAATTGCACCAAACTTTTTTTGAGACTGCTTTGTGTTGTTGCTGATATTTTATTGCATATAACCGGGATGTTGTGTTCACTCATTTGTAGCATGTGGCAGTTGCTCTCATGGCTTATTTTTCTGGGTAAAACTATATATAGATCACTGTGTTTTGTGGGTGTTTTGTGTATATGTTACTACTATGCAGTTATAACATACACTGATCAAGCATAACATTATCACCACTGACTGGAAAATGACACTGATTGTCTCTTCATCACGGCACCTGTTAGTGGGTGGGATATATTTGGGAGCAAGTGAACATTTTGCCCTCAAAGTTGATGCGTTAGAAGCAGGAAAAATGGGCAAGTGTAAGGATTTGAGTGAGTTTGACAGAGGCCAAATTGTGATGGTTAGACTCCTGGGTCAGAGCATCTCCAGAAGTGCAACTCTTGCGGGGTGTTCCCGATCTGCAGTGGTCAGTATCTATCAAAAGTGGTCCAAGGAAAGAGCAGTGGTGGGGAACACCTGGCACCAGGATGCACTGTGGGAAGAAGTCAAGCGGCAAGAATTGCTGCAGACCGTGTACACAGTTTCATGGAAACGTTATTCCCTCGTGGCTGTGGCCTCTTTCAGCAGGATAAGGCGCCCTGCCACAAAACAAAAATGGTTCAGGAATGGTTTGAGGAGCACAAAAACGACTCTGAGGTGTTGACTTGGCCTCCAAATACCCCAGATCTCAGTCCAATCAAGCATCTGTGGGATGTGATGGACAAACAAGTCTGATCCATGGAGGCCCCACCTTGCAAATTAGAGGACTTAAAGGATCTGTTGCTAACATCTTGATGGAGATATCACAACACAGCACAGGGTTCTAGTGGAGTCCATGCTTCGACAGCTCAGGGCTGTTTTAGCAACAAAAGGGGGACCAACAATATTAGGCAGGTGGTCATAATGTTATGCTTGATCGGTGTACACTTTATATAGGCTAAGGCTATCAAAAAAGAACCTACATTAAACTACCCAATCCAAAAAAATTATTTTTTTCTTTTGTTTGAGTAGCGTTTTGCTCTGCTGATTAGCTCAGGATTTATTAACGAGAGGCTCTTGAGCAGTAGCCGTGAATGCATTTTTACACCTAAAAACCCTGAAATAGCTCTGTAAAGCAGAACAGATAGGTTCACCTCAAAGCACTGATAAAAATACAGGACTTTCATCTGCCTTTTGACTGTCACACTGAAACTAAAACAGTAACTGACTGAAACAGGAAGTTTAAAAAAAAAGCTACAGCTAATGCGTCTTGATGTTAATTCTAATAGATGTTGATTTAAGCAGCCAGCTGGAAGTAATGTTCTTCTGGGTGGTTTAAGATGACTGCTGTCTCATAATAGGAGGATATTTATTGTTATTCATGCAGCCTTTTTGTTGTTTTTGTGGAGCTAAACCACAGTTTATGTGCTGATGCAACTTTTCTGTCAAATTATAAGCTTTTTATTCTTCCACACCTTGTTGTAATCAGTAGTAGTTGATTATGTTTTATTGTGATTATAGTGAGTTTATTAGTTCTTTTTGGGATTTTGGTGCAGGTTACCTCTTTAAACCTCTACGCTGTTTTTTCTGCACCTCGTCCATATAGTGCACAATAATTCCATATTTACTTCTCCATCTTTCTGGCACAAAATGATTAACTTATCATTCGGCCACCATGCCTATATTATTGAATAGATATGTCCATGTGCGCTGCATGTGAATTATTCATTTTAAATTTCTCTCGCTCATAAAAGAAACAAACAGAACATTGCCGTTGTTTTTAGTTTCCCACTGAACGGCTGTGTTTCCAGTACTCGTCAGTAGGGGGCCTCCAAAGTTAGATAATACAAATACTTCCCTTGAACTCACCACAAACATACAGTAGACACATGCTCTGTGTTCCTATCTTGAGCTTAGAGGGAAGTGAAGCAACAGAAGGGCTGCACCTCCTCTCCTCCTCCAAACAGTGTGCTTCTGCTCTCAAGGCTGAAATGTTTTCTTCCCTTTTCTGGCAGTGGGGTGAGGTCAACACGCTACTCCAAGCATCAGCTGTCTGATTTTATGAATATTGCAGAAGCTGGAAAATTGCTTTCTTCTGATGATGATGAAACACATGCACATTCAAACCCGCCCAAAGCCAGTTATCTGTCACGCTGTCGTTTTTTTTTTTTTTACTCTAAATTGAAGCCATGATAAAGATGATTAAAATAAACCACTTAAGCAGATTGTGTTATTCTGTGACCTGCCTGACTTGCGCCCTTTCCTCCTTCATTCTGTTGTTGCCACCTCCCTGTTTTGCCCCTCGCCGTCCCTCACCTCTGCCCTCCGTGCGTTTACTTTATTGCTTTCTTTTCTCCCATCCTCCCCTTTCACTTATCATCCTCATGCCCTGCGACCTCCCTCCGTCTCTTCTATTCTCCCCCCTTCCTCCCTCTAGATATTCATTATCCCCCTCTCCGCGCTCCTCTCTCCAATCAATAATGGTGCTCACTCTCTAAAAAATCTTCCCACTCCATAGCAACGCGCCTCCTCACCACTGTAACTCTGCTGCCACTGATGCGGGAGGGCGGCGTGATGCAAACTACATCAGAGGAGATTACATATTGCTTCGGCTCATTTTCCAGCTGTAGCTGTAACTTGATTCTCTCTCTCTCTCTTTTTCACTGCTCACTCCCATTTTCCCCTTTTTCTTTTGCTGCAACACTTATTTTTTTCTTTTTCTTTCTCTCTTGCTCTCTCTCTGTGCATTTATCCACACTGCTATCTTTACTGGAAAATAATTCATTTTACAGGTTTTCAGGTGCATGTAAGTGGAATCATGTTGGCCCTCTCTCTGTAATTTCACACAATAAAGTCAACAAGCTGGGCTCCTGCGTGGGCTGCTTATGAACACAGTGAGAAAGAATTATGGAAAGGAGAGGGTAAGAGAAAGAAGGAGCAGAGAACAAAGTAAAATGCTGCATGTGTTTCCTAATGAAGGAAACGTACAGTTTATAGAAGTACAGGCACACACGGCCGCTCATATATAGATTGTGCACCCATCAGGCATAAGATCATGACCACTGGTGAAGTGAATAACACTGATTATCTCTTCATCATGGCACTTGTTAGTAGGCGGGATATATTAGGGAGCAAGCGAACATATACATATACATGTACTCATAGTTGATGTGTTAGAAGCAGTAAAAATGGGCAAGCGCAAGGATTTGAGAGAGTTTGATGAGGGCCAAATTGTGATGGCTAGATGACGATGGCTGGAGTCAAAACATCTCCAGAACTGCAGCTCTTGTGGGATGTTCCTGGTCTGCAGTAGTCGGAGCAACAGTGGTGAACCAGCAACAGGCTCACTGATGCATGTGGGGATTGAAGGCTGGCCCATGTGGTCCGATCCAACAGATGAGCTACTGCAGCTCATCTGCTCAGACTGCCAAAAGGTTAATGCAGGTTCTGATAGAAAGGTGTCAGAATACACAGTCCATCGCAGTTTGTTGCGTATAGGGCTGCATAGCTGCAGACCAGAGTGCCCGTGCTAACCCCCGTCCACCACCGAAAATGCCAACAATGGGCACATGAGCGTCAGAGCTGGTCTGATGAATCATGTTTTTGTTTACATCATGTGGATGCCCGGGTGTGTATGCGTTGCTTACCTGGAGAACACCTGGCACCAGGATGCACTATGGGAAGAAGGCAAGCCGGCGGCAGCAGTGTGATGCTTTGAGCAATGTTCTGCTGGGAAACCTCGGGTCCTGCCATTCATGTGGAAGTTACTTTGACACGTACACTTACCTAAGCATTGCTGCAGACCATGTACATCGTATCATGGGAACAGTACTCCCTGTTAGCTGTGGCCTCTTTCAGCAGGATAAAGCACCCTTCCACAAAGCAAAAATGGTTCAGGAATGGTTTGAGGAGCGTATATAATATATAAATATACATAAATATAATATATTTTTCCCTAGCAACAATGCACATGTGATGTCACATGAGACATGAGAAACCTCAGTCCTCAATTAACTAACATTTTGGAACCAGCCCCAAGTGGCCATTTAAGAAACTGCAGAGGGCTTGACCTTTCACCTCCCCGAAGTTGCTTCTTGGTATCAACTTTTCCTCATCAGGCCATTTTTTCCCAATTGTTTTAGCATACCTGAAATACATGGAAAAATACTTAATATAGCCACAGCTCAGTGTGACGCTCTCCAAACACTCACTGCTGAGTAATATCAGCCAATCCTCCAGGGCAATGCACTCTGACCTCACTCTATAATGGAAGGAGCAAATCGATCAAGCATCCTGTTGCTGCTGCTGTTATTGTTATTGTGGTTATCATTCAGAGGAAATGAAAGAAAAGTTCACAATGACCTTGTCCTCTGCCTGATGGGCTCTTTAAGCTTTGTTCACAATAACTCACAAAGTATCAGTGTTGGGAAAAACTAGACACGGAAGCAACTTTATGGTTCAAAGGCATAACATCAGGTAACTGCTCCGAAATGTTTTGTTACAATCAAGAGATGTAATTTTTTTTTATTTTCCCTAAATATTCAGGTGAGGTATAATCTTCAGCAGTGTGCAGTAAATAACCGTGTAGAAGTCAATTTTAATACTACTGCATGAAAAACTTATGCTTTTCAGAGATGGCCAATGACTAAATGCGCTACACAGAGCAAACAGCCTCCTACCATCTTATTATTTCCATCTTTTCACTGAGACATGAATAAGAAGTTCTTGCTGAAAAGCATCAGGCTGAGTAGTTCAACTTTATGCCAGCTGAAGCATCTCAAGGCCAAAACAGGAAGAGCTGGCATCCTCATCAGCTCATGGTTCCCATGTCACTGGGCTTGGACTGCACAGACAGTTTCTTCTTTGTGCTTCTCAGTGGAACTCCTGAGTTTCCTGGTGGTCAGGATGTGGTGTTATTGAGTGTCCATTCCCCTCAGAAGGATGCCAGACTAACAATATTGTGTGTGTTCTTGCTTGCAAGAGACTGAGATGCCAGTGTTGCTTAAACCCATGCTGGCTTGACTGATGAGAAGAAACATTCAAATGCTGATGAACCTGAAAGAAGGCCTTGGTGTGACTCTGCATTGCTGTGGGAGAGTTTCTTTCTTTCTTCCTGTCTTTCTTTCTTTCGAATAATAGGGCTGGGTTATACTTTTGGAGTACCAGCCTATCTGTGATCTTACTACTGGGTTTCAGTGCCAAAAACACAGTTTGTTCAGATTAGTTTTGTTTACGTATATTCCGATCAAGCTGTACTCGGTTTAGCTCTTACATTTTGTTTGTTTTTGCTGCATTCATTTTGCTGACATTTAAGCTCACTCCCAAATACAAGTGCCTGTCTTGCAACATAATAAAAAAGCTGATCTGGACGTAGACAGTATTAATACATGTGCATTCTTGCAGGCAAGTTGCAGCTACCTTGTGCTGTGATTGCAGTACAACAGTTTAATAAGATCCAAATCGAATCATCGGGTTATAAGTTTTCTTTAATCAGATAACTTGATGATAGGACTGTGATCTTAGTTAAAATTTAGGAGCAGCACGGTGGCGCGGTGGTTAGCACTGCTGTCTCAAAGCAAAAACGTTCTCAGTTTGAAACCACCATCTGGCCGGGGGGGCTTTCTGTGTGTATGTCCTCCCTGTGTGTGCATGGGCTTTCTCCGGGTACTCTGACATGCAGACATGCAGTTAGTGGGTTTAGGTTAACTGGTGATTCTAAATTGCCCATCTTTGTGAATGCTTGTCTGTCTCTCTCTCTGTGTTAGCCCTATGACAGACTGGCAACCTGTCCAGGGTGTGCCTTGCCTCTCTGCCCTGTGACATCTGGAATAGGCTCCAGCCATCCCGGATGCCCTGAATTGGATTACTGGAAGAAAATGTATACATGGATATTAGTTCAAATTTAACTTAAGTAAGCTACTAAACCACATTGCATTTTTTTTGTAGAAATACTCCTTTAAAGAACACAGTGCCAGGCATCATTTTGGTTTCTGTATCAAAAACGAAATCAAATTAAAATTCCTTTCAGAAAATGTCAAATGATAGCCGGGATTAGTGATAAATCGTGCCACCATGACCACATAGCATGTTTCCATAAGTTTGATCCATTATTAATTCATGTAAGGATTTGCAGGAAATGTGTGAAATAGCTTAATATTTAAAATATATTTAAAAAAACAAAAAAACACATATTGGATCATATTGTTACTTGACAGAAATGTAGATGTATGTAGGTCATGAATGGCTGGCGTAACTAGTCCACGATCATACTTCAGGGGGAAGGACAGATGTGAAGTCAAGGCAGATGTGATAATTCTGGAGTGACCTGATGCAAAACCAGACACTGGGAAACACGCTTTCATATACACGCATGCACAGATTTTAGTCTGTTTTTTTTTAAAGGCCTCCATGCGTGATGATGCGCTGTCATTACAGTTTCCACTTCTGCCCTCACTGCGCCTGTTCCTCTTGGCCATCAGGGCAGAGAGGCTACATGTGTAAAACTGTGACCGGTTCTGTCATCCTCTGATTTGGTATACACCCTCTATCCGCTTCCTAATTGTGCCACTTTCTATGACTGCTGTGGTTTAAATTCATTCTGTACTCTCAGCTGAACCAGGCACCTGATGTTATTTTACACACTATTGCCCAACCTTCCTTCCATGTCCCCGCCCTGCTTCTCAGAAATTGTGTTGCCATATTTTCCACTTGTTTAATCTATAAATCAGTTTTTCACCCCTGGCTTTCAAAAAGCTTTATATTTACTGCGTATGTACCTTTTGACCACAGAAATAAGACAAGCTCAAAACATGAGACTCATAACCGTAGATATCGCTGCCCGTGTTTTCTCCATTTTCTGACTTTGAAAGTTTACTTCTCCTTTCTGTAGTCAGCAGGTGATGGCTGAAATGTAAACTAGATGACACAGTGATGTACTGGGAGGCGTGGGAGAGGAAATTGCGGTTTTCAGAACTGTTACCACCCAGTTACCCCACCCTGCTGTAACCCTCCTCATGTAGCTTCTGCACCTCTCCAACATGAAAATGTTTAATGATCTGTTCGATTCTGGCACATATTGACTGTCAAAAATGTGCTAACACACAGGCTCAACTGATGACTGTAGCGTGTATATTAAAACAAAAGTGGGGCTATAGATGCATATGCTGGTTACATTATATCATGCTAAATATATTCACTGGCCACTTTTAATAGGTATCGGATTGGATCTCCTTTTACCTTCAGAACTGCTTTAACTCTTCATGGCACAGATTTTGCTCCATATTGATACGAGAGCATCACACAGTTGCTGCAGATTTGTTGGCTGCACGTCCATAATGTGAATCTCCTGTTCCACCACATCCCAAATGTGCTCTATTGAATTGAGATCTGGTGACTGTGGAGGCCATTTGAGTACAATGAACACAATGTCATGTTTGAGAAACTAGTTTGACATAAGCTTTTGACACGGTGTGTATCCTGCTGGAAGCAACCATCAGAAGATGGGTACACTGTGGTCATAAAGGGACGGACAATACTCCGGTAGGCTGTGGTGTTTAAATGCTCGGTTAGTACTAAGGGGCCCAGAGTGTGCCAAGAAAATATCCCCCACGCCATTACAACACCACCAGCAGCGTAAACGGCTTTCATGTTGTTTACACCAAATTCTGACCCTATCATCTCCATGTCACAGCAGAAATCAAATTGAGAATCATCACACGAGGCAACATTTTTCAAATCTTTTTCGTCCAGTCTTGGTGAACCTGTGCGATTGCAGCCTCAGTTTTCTCTTCTTAGCTGACAACAGTTGCACCCACTGTGGTCTTCTGCTGCTGCAGCCCATCTGCTTAACAGCAGGAAAGCCACAGTTCCTGCAATGCTCCTCGGTCTAGGATTAATACACAGTTATGCTAATATTGAAACCTTACATTTGAGCTCA
>JAVDPK010002399.1:172504-189416 GCA_034780415.1 Cichlasoma orientale | reverse complement strand
AGATAGATAGATAGATAGATAGATAGATAGATAGATAGATAGATAGATAGATAGATAGATAGATAGATAGATAGTACCAACATCACCTATAAAAAGTATCTAAGGGGCCTAAAGTGTGCCAAGAAAATCTCCCCCACACCATTACACCACCAGCAGCAGCCTGAACCACTGATACAAGGCAGGATGGATCCATGCTTTCATGCTGTTTACGCCGAATTCCATCGCTACTTGCAACGTTTTCCGTGACTTGCCAGAAAAAACGCTCAGTTTTGAGTTTACGTTCTGTCTCCCGAGTCCTGCATTTGGCTCCACATCCTGCCCGCCACACTGCAGTTACATCACAAGAGCAGCAGTTTCTGACCAGCCCATATTTCTCCAACAACCATGCCACATTCAGAGTCACTGAAATCGCCTTTCTCTGAACTTCAGCAGGTTGCCTTGATCATGTCTACATGCCAAAACGCATTGAATTCCTGCCATGTGATTGGCTGATTAGATATTTGCATTAACCAGCAGTTGAAAAGGTGTACCTAATAAAGTGGCAGGTGAATGCATTTTTGCACTTTATGATTTTCCTCTCTTTATTCAATCATATATTGCTTCAGTTCGTCTACTTTTTTTTCTTTTTACATTTTCTGTTGTTTCGGTTTGTTTTCTGTAAATCACTTTGTTACAGGGTTACATAAATAAACATATATATATATATATATATCAAATCTCTGTTTCTGACTCAGTACAAACAGAACAGGTGAAAAAAAAAAAGTATTTTTTGTTTGTCTCCATATTTCCTTTTTTGGTGACATGTATGGAAATTTTTGCTTTTCAGGCCACTCCAGACGTGCTTGATGCAGGTCCAGTTGCCACAGGTGTTTACAGTGAGATTAAACCTCTGGACTAATTTCACAGATATTGTAGTTGCCACTCGTTTTGCGTGTGTTCGTCATTACTGCGATACAGGAGTGGCTGGAATGGGAAATCATATCAGCGTGAAGAGGTTTAGCCAGCGAGAGGCGTTTGTTCGCTTCTGTTTAATGTGTCACAGTATTGTGTCAGGATTAGTGGATGGAAATGTTACAATTCCCCATTGAAAAGAGCAGCTACTGCATAAACAGCTGTCACACATGCATATTTATATTTATATAAATAATGATCCAAACAGAGTCACGCTCATGAGTCCATGCAAAATCACCTCTGTGTGAACTCCCATCGGACCTGAATGTTTCTACTGAAAGCTCAAAGAAACTACAGTGAACCCTCTTAAGTGGTTTTACACAGAAGTTAACAAACAGTAGTTCTGCTTTATACCCTTATCACCTTATACTTACCCCCACCCCACCCCAGCACACACCCACACATGCACGATCTCCTTTTTCGAAGCCTCTCTGAAAAGAAAAAAAAAAGATGGTATCAGTAAAAGTGAACAGAAGCTTCTTTGAGACCAGAATAAACTCTTAGACTTGTGTAACCCCTTCTTTCTCCTCGCGTGAACTTCAAAGAGTGATTATCGGTCTACTTCTGTGACTGTGTGCAAATACAACATACAATGGACCAGTATGTCTGGAACGGAAGCAGACATAGTAGGACAGTAAAAATACAGCTGAGCATTAGATCGATGGCGCCGTGGCTGGAGTGACGGGCCGGTTGTTTGGTATCTAAATAAACCAGTGTTTGACTAACTGGGTCAGTTCAGAAAGCATGAAGAGCTGCTTTCAGTCACAGGTGAGGAGAGCTGCCAGTGTCAGGAGGCCTCAGAGCACCTCGAGTTAAAGTTCAGAGAGCCGCAAAGGAAATAACTCCTTTAAAATATCAGCGTAGAGAGAGTTGCGTTTTTATATGTTCACAAAGTTCCTCTGCTCTCGTGCAGGAATGTTTCGCATTTGTTCCTGTTTCTTGGGCAACAGGATTCATCCCCACCCTGACTGCCGACTGCTAATTACATGACAAAGCCACTAATTACTGGGCTCATCAGCTATTGTTTGTTTGTTTGTTTATTTTGTTTTTATGTGGTGCACTTTTTGAAAGCTACCTAAAGCACAGTGGATCATGTAGAATTTCACCCAAGGTGAGGCTGAGATGTGCAATTAAAGAAATCCTGTATACGTTGAGCTTTGAGCAATTGTGTGAAGTGGCTCTACCCCTGAATGCGCTCACACCTTTGATGTAGTGTTTAAGCCTTTACTCTTTAAGCCTTTGCCAGAGGGACTTTTCTTTAAGGTTTGCAGCTAATCAACGCCTGGGATTTTAGGGATGAACAAATAAATCAGAGCATGACACGACATGCAGACTTGTCTTAAACGAGGAATGTCACAAGCACCGGGATTAGGGACTCATTTCCACAGTATTTCTCCTGCAAGAAGAGGTAGCAGTAGAAGAGCTGCATTCCTTTTGTAATCAGGACGCAGTAAAAAGGCAGCTGTAAAAGTTAAGAACAGTGCCTTTCATGCAGCATTTACTGAATGCATCTCATTGTAAAGTGGTTGAGCAACAATATCAAAGTCAGAGGTTTGCATATTACCACCCAGCCACATGCTTAATGTCATTTCATGAAGTCATAATCAAATCACAGCTTCACATATGAGCTCTGATGAGCTCTTATTACGTTATCGTTCTGATGACATGAAATCTATCTCGCTTCCACGGAACAAGCTTTTATCTCACGCCCCGAGGGTGAGATGAGGGATGCACCCCCGCAACACAGAGCGCACACGCTCACACGAGGCATTAGCATAACACACAGAGCTCGAGGAGAAGGCCGTAAGACTAGAAGCCTGGTCGGATTTCACAAATCCATTTTTCTCTTAGCCTCTTGTCTGTACTTGCCTGGTGCAGCGGAGGAAATCGAATCCTTCTCAGCTGACATCGTGCCCAGTGACACTGGATCACAGTGGACCAATGACTGGAGAGCAAAGAGGGCAGTGAACCATAATAGCCGAGTGTTTTATGAGAAGCAGTCAAAGTGTTTAAAGCTGACTTGAAATCTGAATTGTGTTGGAAAGACCTCAATTTTAGTTAATTTTAGCTAAAAAAAAATTTTTTTAAATCATTTAAACCAGGGCTTGTGCATGTGGTGATTCACCCCACTTTGTACAGGGAAATTTTGTTGAAAGAAATAAGATGCTGATAAAATGCTGGCTGGTTCCAGCTGACACTGAAATGCTAGTGCGGTGAGAGAGAACTCTGGGCAACAAGAGGAATGACTTGAAAATTTTGCATCGTGTCGTGCATTTAGAGTCTGAAACAGCCTATGTTGCATTGAAAATACTTTCAGCCGAAAATGCAAGACTAGGTCGAAGTTTGTAAGAACTTAAAAGGACATTACCCTCTAATTACTGATTTATGGATCGGTGCAAATCATTCCCGACGAGACAAACAGTCGAGTCTGTTTTGTGTCTCCTCATTTTCACTCACCAGACACTCCAACTGCATGTGAAGGCAAATATCTAATCAGCCAATCACATGACAGTAACTCAATGCATTGGGTCAAGACGATCTGCTGAAGTTCAAAAAGAGCAGAATGAGGAAGAAATGTGATTTAAGAGACTGAATGTGGCATGGTGGTTGGTGCCAGACAGGCTGGTCTGAGTGTTTCAGAAACTGCTGATCTACTGGGATTTTCCCACACAACCATCTCTTGGGTTTGCAGAGAATGGCACAAAAAAAAAGAGAAAATATCCAGTGAGCAGCAGTTTTCTGGGTGAAAATGCTTTGTCGATGTCAGAGGTCAGAGGAGAATGGTTCTCTCTCCCGTAGCGTGCCTTTTGTCCTGTCTCTCTCTCCTCTTTCCCCTCACCCCCAGCTGGTCACGGCTGCATCTCCCTGAGCCTGGCTCTACCGGAGGGTTTTTTTTCCTGTTAAAAGGGAGTTTTTCTTTCCCACTGTCACCATGCGCTTGCTCATAGGGGGTTGTCTGATTGTTGGGGTTTTCTTTCTAATATAAACACCTTGAGGTGACTGTTGTTGTGGATTGGTTCTATATAAATAACACTGAACTGAAGGAGAGCGGCCAGACTGCTTCCTGATATGAAGGCAACAGCAACTCAAATAATCACTCATTACAACTAAGGGATGCAGAATGAGAAGGAAAAAGAAAACCCTAACCTGGAAACAGAAATATTTTGCCTTTGAAAGGTGCAATTTTTACTTTGAAGGCAAACAATTTATTTTTCTGGTTTGTGGCGCATTTTTCAGTTTCACTGCAGCTCCGTATCCGACAGTGACTGTAGACATGTTGGCATCTTCCACACAAACTACAGGCGACTCTGGCAATCTGCCAGTGACCAAAGCAATCACAAGAAAGTTTTTGCCAACCAGTCGTAGAATACCAATTTTTCGCTACTGACAGGTGGCTGCCAGGAGGTTACTGAGCAGCATCTAAGCCTGTGTGACTGGGCCCTTATTCACTTGGTCACCATGATTGTCACACATCCAAAATGGCAGACGAGTTAACACCACATGGTCAGCGGTCACATGTCTGCAAAACCTGAATCCTGTGTGTGGACCTAACATTAGCTGCTCCCTTTAAATGCACTTCTTTGCCCTGCACCGTGACTCTACAGTTTGCAGCTGAAATCACTGAATCACTGCAGCTTAGGGCTCTGGTTTAGCTGTACAACCTGAAGTGACATTTCTTCATGTCAGTTTAGCCAAATTTTTATTATTATTTGCCGTATTTAAAACAGTAATTTAGATGTTCTAATGTCTTCTCTTCTCTTTGTTGGTGCTGTTGTGTTGGTTGTAATCGCCACTACCAGTGAAGATAATGATTTTGTTTTAAAGCACTTTTTTCAAAATGTTTATACATAGCATATCGCAATATTATCTCTTTATCATGGATTCTTTTGGGCGCCATAATCGTGTAGTGTAAAATCTGATATGTTGGCTAAGGCTTGTCTTGTCAGAGCTTGTTTTGTAGGAATCCTTCTGGAGAAATTACATAATGAATCCTAGTATTTCTCATGATTGTTGCTGATACTATTGGCCACTAAAATAATGTCTATTTTTGTTTCCTTTTTTTTGTTTATTCTTCTTTATAGCTTCGAAATCTCTTGCACTTTGGCTTAGCATGCAGTCCTGTCTTCATGATGACATTTCCCAGTTGAAAACTCTCACGCCTCTGACTCACTTCACTGTGGCATGAATTTGGATTGCAGTCGACACAGTTTAACAAATATATCAAACTTATACAGAGCTTTCCCTGCAGCCAAACAGTGAGTTCAGTCCGGCAGAGCGACGGTCAGGCCAGGCAGTGATTTGGTCAATGTTTGCTGCTGTCTGTCAGCTTGAGCTGAAATTTTATGGGCCACAGATAGAGAAGCTCACCCCTCCCGTGACTGCCAATCACAAACTGGTTTGTCAGTGATGTTATCAATGGAAATGCATATCTGTTATTAGAGCAAGTACGACAGGGGAAGCTGGCTGAGCTCGACAGTGATGTGAAACTAACTTCATCCACTGTTAAACATGCACATGCACTGAGCCATTCCTCTTTAAAAACTGTCTTGTCTAGCGTCCTGAAAATTCACACACTGGCACTCCACCCACACACAAAACTCCACTGTCTGGACACAGATGTCGTCTCTGTCCACAGGGACACAACACGCTAACGGACTAACGTGACAGTCCTGTAGTTCATGCGTCAGCGGCCGCTCTGTGTTGGGAAAAGCTCTGACCTGAGGGGACCTAGTGTAGCTGGCATATTACTGCTTCCTTCTACAGCTCCCCTCTTCCTGCTTCTGACAGTTGGCTCCACTGACCTACTTTAGCCAGAAGCCCACGACTATTATTATTATTTTCTGCAGCTTTCACCGGAAGAGAGGAGAAAGAAGAATTAAAAGAGCACCAGAAACAAAGGGGACTGTTAATGGTGCAACATTCAGTAAGCCAGATGATGCAAGAGTAGAAATCATTCCCTCCCAGCAGACTCAGCCTAAAGTATAAGCAGTTTTTATTCTTTTGTTTTTCGTTCACTGATATTTGCATGTGGTTTATATCAAAGGTGACAGGTTCCCCTTTGCTTTACCGGTCTCATGCGGTTACCATGGCAGTGTGTGCTGTGGGCAGCTCAGGGCGTGCGAGGTTTACACTTAGTGGTTTGGAACTTCTCTCACAATGAGGTAACCCTGCTTAAAGCACGGAGCGTAACAGGCCACCCATCGCTTTTCAGAGAGGAATAACCTGCTGGAAGTTAGAAAATCAGTGCCTCCTGTTTGGCACTGGGTCAGAGTGCGTATAAACCTGAAGAATTTAAATAAACAAGCCACCATGTATGGTTGGTTACGATTTTTCCTTAAACAACCAACCATAAATCCTGAGGAAATGATCTAGATCTTTAGATGCTAGTTTTCACCTGTCTTCACAAGCTTGTTGCTATGTTTGTGCGACAAACAGAGATGCCTAACAGCTGAGGAGAACTGCAGAGTTATCTGATCATTTTTTGTGGGTATGTCAACATGAATCCGGTTCTTAAATTAACAGAACCTTTATAAATTGACTTGTAGATCACCAGTTAACCTAGTGTGCACATCTCTGGACTGTGGGAGGGAACAGGAGCACCTGCAAAAAACCCACACAGACACAGGGAGCACCTGCAAACATGCAAAATGGCCCCAGAGGACAAGAAGGTTTGAAACTGGAAATGTCTCGTTGTGAGGCGGCAGTGCTAACCAAATCATATGGAATCAGCATTTCTGACACATTTCCAGGTGTGCTTTAAAACTTTTAAAAACCAATTCTAAAGATGCAGCGAGCGACCGGGTTGATGTCTGCTAAAAACCAATAAGAAGCCTCGCTCCTGAATTCTTGTTTTTATTTGTGAAGCTTTTAAATCTGTACAGTCAGAAACGTGTTCTATAGCACGTATCCATGCCTTGTCGGGCTACTCTGACTCTGAGTTGGATGATATTGTTGACACGCGCATGCATGAGATGCTTCCAAGCCCCAGGGGGCCGAGAGTCTACCTGCAACAGCCAAGCTGTCATTACAGACCAAAGCAGACAGGAGCCGTGGAGCCATGCCACAGGGCATCACGCAGCCTGCAACTGATTCACCTCTGTACAGTATGTCTGACTCAGAGTGACATACTCAATAATAAGCAGCTTTGTACAGACTTATAGATGCTTTTAACAAACTTTATTCACAACATCCATTATTTAAATATTATAGTCCAAAAAAGAAACACAAGTTTGTGTTTTAAAAAGATTTTATAGACCAACACTAAATATAAAAGCCATTACAATGAGGCATGGCCTCCTCTGATGGAATGCAAGCAGTCACCCATCTGCGCATGGACTACCAAGTGTCCAGATCTGCTGTTGAGGAGTTGCTCTCCAGTCCTGGATGAGTGTCTGGATATGCTATGGATCCAGAAAGGCCTGCGCTACTCTGGCAGTGTCAGAGCGGGCATAGTCCTGCTGAGGTACCTCATGTTGGTACTGCTGTCCACTGATTTCCACTGAGAACAATCAGATCAGAGATGGTGCTGTTATGGACATGCAAGGCTGCAGCAACAGCTCAGATACACAGGCCAGCGACCAGCACACCAATAGGCCAGCATCAGTCAACTTCAGTCGATTACAGTGGGGGGCACCGATTACAGTGTTGTGCATACTGGTTTTTTGTCTCTGTGTGCGTTTTAAGAAAACTTAACCAATTCTGAGGTAAACAAGTGAGCTCCAATCAACTGGAACTGAAAACGAGTCACAGAACATGTTTGGGTAAAATGATGTACTGAGAAATGGATTTGAAACAAATACTGAAACATATTTTATGCTTCATTAATGTTGTAACATGTGCGGTTACCTTTTATTTCTTATCAGATTGACTGGTGTGAAATAGGCTTGTGCATTGTTTTGGCAGCAGTAAAAATGACTGTACTGTATATTTACAGCATGTAAATGATTGAATGTATTTTGGATTCAAAGAAGTGTTCAACAACGATTTGCCCTAAACAAGGCCAGTAACCTGAGAAGAGGCAGCACTCAGCATTTTAGTGCTACACTCTCACCCTGACACACACACACACACACACACACACACACCATCAGCTGTGCCTGTACATCCTTTAGCCTTGACCTTCTTGCCTTCTAATCATGTGGTCTTTTGAAATCATTGTGGCTTAGTGGTCAGACGCTGTGAAGCAGAGATGAGGAAAATGGGAAAAGGATAAAGAAAACAGGAAAATACAAAATTTTGAATGAAGTAGAATCTGAGACAGAGAGGCAGAATGCTGCACTGCAGGCCAAGCAGGAGACTGAAGGTGGTGACCAACAGCAGCAGTGGCTGGTATGGAAGGAAAGGAGCTGTGCTGCTGGGAGGTCAGTGGGAGTTGTTCCATTCCTAGTTTGTGTATACTAAGGGTATATGTTTATGTGAACAGGGTATGTACCTGTGTACACTGGGCAGCTATACCGTCAGAGAAACAAAGTCTTAGAGTTAAAGTGAAAGAAGTCAGGAAACGGTGGTAGGTGTGCAGTCTCAGGCTCAGGCTGCTCTTATTTGTAATGGTCAGGCAAAAAAAACAAACAAAGAAACAAAAAAATCTGGGGTGATTTTGTTTCTATGTTAAGTGTCTGCATGGTCTTTATGTTGTTCTCTTTGTGGTACGCATGTACACAGAGGTAAATATAGCTGCTGGTCAGGGGCTGCTGATGACAGCCATAATTACAGGCTGCGCCGTCCAACAGCTGAGAGTCTTGGAGGAAGAGAGAGGTGTGTGTGTATGTGTGCGCGTGCGTGCGTGCGTGCGTGCACTAGTTGAGGAGCTTATGGAAACCCTACAGAGCTCTCTGGCTCTGCTGAACCTGAGATTTAATTGCAGAATGCAGAGTAGAAAGTAAGACCAAATCAAATTTTACTTGCTAAAAACATTATTGACCAAATGGAAGTGGACCAATCAGCCACAGTTACTGTGAAAGTGTGAAAGAAAAAGGCTGAGTAATGAGTGTGTCTGACATGTGTCTGGATTTGTCTGCAAGGCTCGGGTGGGGAAAGTTCGCTGACAGCACAACATATGGCGCTGCTAATGAGCAAGGGGCACCTTACAGTGATGAAAACACTTTAGGAAGTTAACATGAAGTCACTAAGCCAAATGGTGGTTTTATATTTTCCCTTTAGACATGAGTGGTTGAAATCATCATCTGACTTTAGGCAAGAAATAGAACAAGGTTATTTCTTCCAAGTTGCTCCTTTAAACCTATGTCTTTGGTTCATTTCCCTCTCTATCGATCTCTATCATCATCGTTATGCAGCCTAATGACCGGTGTATGCATTTTTCAGACAGTCTCTCCCTGTACAAGTTAAAGCAACAATTACTTTGCTGATTTGAGTCACTTTGTTTGTTCATTTCGCAGATTCATACCCACCTCATTTCTTCTGTTTCCTTTAAGCTCAGTTACATTAATTTCATGGCAAAACCACCCTGTACAAAAGCTGCACGTAAGGTCGATGGCTCAACAGGCTATGATTTATGACTAAGTTAGCCTACTTCTGTCAGATTATGAGGTGTTCTGTGGATTTCACTGCCTTTTTATTGGCGTTTTAACAAGGAACTAATATGCTGTGTGAATCACAGCTGAGCCGTCTGTGCTCACAAGTGAAGGGGTCCCCTCCCTGCTGTAGCTACTGTAGGACACTGGTGAATCAGGGGTCAGGTCATTTTGAAAATGGATAAAGATTGATGAGTGCACGTCTGGGTAAAGAATTAAAGAAGAGCACTTAAAGGAGAGCACCCCCAGCTTTCCCTCCTGTGTGCTGTGCTGGACAATCGGGAGTTCTGATGTTGGGAAGATGTGTTTTAAAACAGAGTTCAACCCTCCAATGAAAACTTTTTATGCATCTTTTTAGCCTCTTCTTGACTCTTTAGGACCTCCAGCCACTTATATCTGACCGCAGCTCCTCTTGTTGATTTCTCACCCACAACCCCTTAAAGAGCAGCTTTCCATTTCCTTTCATTTTTAGGGAAGGATGGTCGTTTCACACAAAATTAAAGCAACAAATTAATTTTCCAGACAAATTAGTGACTGCATGAAAACCTCATGAACCCACCCTCCAAGATTAATCATATCGGCGAGTTGTTATAAAATCCCTCCCTCAACTAAACACCAAGCTGATGGATTAAAAGGGACAAGCCATTTTCTGCTCCCTTTGCTTCTCGGAAGGGTGAGCTGAATTGGATTTGTATGGACTCAGCGGAACAATATATCCACTTATGGAGGGCAATTATGTTGGCAGGAACGCTTCACGAGGAGTCACTCTTCATAAGTTGTGCCACAGAAATGTATTTTTCCCTCAGCCTCAAATAGCAGCACCTGTGCTTCATGCTGTTTGTAGCTTCTAAAGATGGAGGTGTTTGTCTCTTTCATGGTTCCCTCGCATGTAATTCAGTTAGTCTGCGGCTTGCTTTCCAAGGAAAAGAACTCCCGGCAAACCCACTTGAGGCAAACAGGCTGACAAGGTAATTTGGAATAATCTGTTGTTGTTAAGCTGTGTATTCACAGGTAATTATATCCTCATTTTTACAACCTGACAATAAGACAAATAATAACATCGTGCATGCACTGGTGAAATGTTGCAGAATAAGACATGTTGTCCAAATGAACATAAAATTAACTTACTTCTGTAAGGCTGTGGAAGTCTCACAAACATGATCCCACTGCTGTCTGCTGTCTGCATGTACAAAGAGATGATTCATAATCTAAATCAATACACTGCTCTGCATTTACTCTAATGTGTGTGAATGTGCAGGATCCTTATTTGTGCCCTAAATTGAAGGGTTTATGAAGTGCAGCTCCTGTTCTTTATTTGACATTTACAAATACCGTGTTTATAAAGGTCTTTCCCTTTGAGTGTTCATCATTAGCTTTTCAAAGACTGTAAACATATCGTTCTATAAAGAAACGACAAATAGTGATTTTTGACTAATTATAGCTCCAAGTAAGATGGAGCTACTCCAAACACATGGTGGCCTCAGAGAAAAACAAAACGCTGTTGCCATTTCCTATTGGCTCTCAATCGCCTCCTATTCTCTGTGCCAAGTTTTTATTATCCAAAACACAGCAGATAAAACAGGGCAGCTTCACAGCATGCTGAGGCACCAATGCTCCTATAGTGCACTAACCTGTATGACTGCTAGTTAATCAATAAAAAACACCAAAAGATAGAATTCTTTTATAAAAGACGGCTGCAAAATTATGCAATAATACCATCTTAGCTGATATTGCACACAAACGCGCCAATAAGTGTGCACTTATAACCACAGAGCAGGGTTATCAATTTACAGACTACAACCGTGCTCAGGTTAAAGGGTTGATGCCTATCAATGAATCTGACTTTGGACGTCTTTCATCTTTTTAATCCGTCATAATAAAGCGTTTTTATTTTTGGAGAAGGAGACAAAGAGAGACGCATGAGACGCACATGTGAATGCACGTACGCGCACCCCCACCACCACACGATGGAGTTGGGGTCATTCTTCAGCCGTGGTTAGGGTACAGAAAAGACCAATCCCGCCCTCCCTGTGACATCCTCCGCCTCTGATTGGCCGCCGTTGTTCAGGAGGAGCGCTGCAAACACAAACTGGAATGTGTGAGTGGGCTCAGTGTTTGCTCTGGACGGAGCTACAGCGACTGCTCGTCAGGGGACAAAAAAAGCGACGACCGTCCATCATTCATCCGGGCAGCTGGTTCATCTTTCTGGGACTGAGATTTTCTTTCGTTTGAATCGGCACTGGATCAGCTGTAGAAACCCTCGGCGCAGAAAGCGAAAAATCACTTTTCCTTTTTTTTTTTAATTTAAATTTTAATTTTTTACGCATAGATGGAGAGGCGCAGGTAGACGGTCAGAGACGCCGCCGAGGAGCCGCTCTGGTGAAGTTTTCTAGAGGTGGGTTGAAGCATTGTTCAGTGCAACTTCATAAAGGGTTAAACGGGCAATAAAACAGGCTGGTGTGGTGCGCTCATTCAGGGGAACTCCTCTTTCCCGACTATGGAGGAAGGCTGGTTCCCCGGGGCACTGGGTTAGTGGATCAAGGCGATGCGTGAATTGATTTCACCAAGGATGCCTATAATAATTTCATTTTTTACGTGGCTTTTCCGTGAGCTAAATCTCTTACCCGATTAAACTTTAAGTTACGTGAGAATAAGATTGTTTTGGGGTTTCGTAATTTTCTGAAAATAAAGCACTGCATACAAATGCAACTCCAATTCAGTTTTCTGCCTGTAAATGGCAGAGCTGCAGGTTTGTTTTTAGCCTCGTACATGTGTGGCTTTTTGTGTCATGTGTCATTCGGTTCTTTTGACAGATGATCCGCTGTGATTAATGTTTATGGGAAACATGCAAAGTAGGTTTAAATCTCCACAAATGTTGTTATCACAGCATTTCTGCGCGCATCCGTACATGTGGGGATTCAGTGCAAGTGAAACGCGAGAATCAGGCCAGTGATTTTTGCAAGTGCCTCTCCAGGTTTGTTGAGGATGAGTGAGGGTCAAAGGGCATCTATTGTGCACTGAAACCACCCACAGTGGATCTACCAGCTGAACTAGAGCAGATAAACACTGCAGCAGCACCGCTGAGGAGGAACTGTGTGAAGTGAGCCTTGACTGTTCTGTCAGAAGACATTGCCAGCAGTTAGCAGGTTTCTACCTGCCAGATGGACTTTTTGCTGCTTCCTGATGCCTTCTAACCCAGAGGAACACATGATTTTCCTTGAAATTTAAAAACGCACCCTCCATATTCAAAGGCTTTCCAACTGAGCTGGCATTATCTTTTCAGCTGCATGTCCTCCGAGTTGATCAGAAGATTCGTCAAGCAGTCACAAGTCTTCAGTTCAAAAACAATCTCCACACACAAAACACACACTAAAATAACAACAAAACAACATGAAAATCGGCTGCTTGTAAAACCATGCAGGTTCCCCCCTGGCTGCTCATGCTGTTTGTGAGGAAAAGGGTTTTTTTTGGGATTTTTTTTTTCCAGGGCTAAATGCTCTTTCAGTGCAGCGCCAGGCTGACTTTGATATGGTTAAGTGGAAGTGCTTTGCTTCCCTGCCAGGCTGTTTGGGCCATGGTTAAGCTGTTTGATGGGGGCTGGAGACGAGGAGTAGGGTGTTTGTGCCAAGCTGAGACGGGCTGCAGGGATGCAGGACCAGCGTCGGTTCCCAGACTCTCACACAAGCTCCCCCTCACCTTCTCTCTACTTTACCACAACCGGCTTTTCATTCCCTGCATCTGCTCCCTCAGTCTTCCCTTTTCTCCCTTTTTCTCTCTCCAGCTTTCACTTTCTCCGTCTCGCACATGCAGGGACAAGCACACCCACATGCACTCATTTCCTTCTCTTTCTCTCCAAAGCCTCATTAAAGGAATTATGACTGTGTGGTTTGGAGGAAATTCAGACGCTCTGTCATTTTGTTGGGTTTTCCCCCCTCAACTACTAAAACACAACATTAGTTGATGTCAACTAAGTGAGATTTTGAGGAATGTCAATATCACCTGAGCGCTTATAACGAGCCCAGGCTGCAGCACAACATTAGTTACATTATCTGCTGTTTCCCTAATCTTTTTGGCTGTGACAGCTGCCAGTTTCACTGAGCCTGGAGCTTTCCTAGATGTCATTTATTTAATCTGACCAGAAGTTCAAAACCCAAGGATATTCAGTTTACTATCAGATAAAACAAGAAAGTATGCTTATGTTTAAGAAGCTGTTTCCAAAGAAAGTTTGGTGTTGCTTGGGAAAAAAAGGGGCAAAAAAAAAAAAAGACAACTATCTTGAGTTAATGTCAATCAACAGAATAAGTTTTATAGAGCAGCAGTCTACAAACACCAGATCCAAAAAAACATAATCCACCCCAAGCTCTTGGCAACAACAGTGATGTGCTTTTAAATATCTAATTTAATTGGTTTTAATTTTAGTAAACCTTAATTATCTTGTCAACTGTACCAACCATTCAATCTTACATTTTTGTCTGTGGTGGTACAAAGACTATATTTTTCAGCCATCCATCCATCCATCCATCCATCCATCCATCTTCTGTTTATCCAATTGAGGGTTGGTGGAGCCTGGAGCCTATCCCAGCTGCCACAGGGCAGGAGGCAGGGTACACCCTGGACCGGTCGCCAGTCTTTTGCAGGGCTGATACTTTTTTATATCTTTGTGAATTTTTTTGAAGAATTATCAGTCACAAACTTCAATACATTTTATTCTTATTCACGTTAAAAATTGGTTCCTGTTCAAAACCAAGAGGTAGTTACTTTACTAAATAGACTGTATGTAAATGATGGACATAGGCGACATGACACTTGTTTGTCGAATACTGTTTTGAAGTCTCAAGTTAGAAAATGTGGATGACGCCAACTTGTATTGTTTGTTTTGTTTTTTTGTTTTAATGCGATGCGACGTAAGTCGATGAGGTCATTTAAGGAACTTCACATTTTGGCACTTGTTCATTGGCTTCATTTTTCAGCCGTGGGTTCACGTTCATAGTTCAAGACTAAAAGCAAATCTTGCCTTTGCGATGCCCCAAAACAAAATAAAGTGTGTGGCTTTAAATTGGCTTTAATTTTCATTCCATTAACATGTTAGTCAGTACACTTGTTTTTCTGCTCCGATGGGACCTCCCTGACTGCCTCACATAGATATTTCAGTAGAAGCGGGTTATGAAGGTTATGCAAATGCCAAAACAAGAGAAGCATGACCTGGTAGTCCATTGTGAAAGCAGTCATAAGTATTTTAGTGCTTTTAAGTCTATCAGTGTCTCACACATGGCGCACTTGACCTTTTTCTTCCTAAGTACACCCACTTGTACTTCTCAGGAATATTACTTGCCACTCTGTGTGTGTGTGTGTGTGGGTGGTTGTATTCACTGCATGCACCTACATATGTCTTTCCATCTGTGAGCATATGTGTGGTTTTGGGGGAAATGAAGACCTTGCATTCTTACAGGAGGAGTGCCTCCTTAAAGTTTTCACAGCTGATAGTCATTTCTTAAAGACTGTAGGCTGCAGAAAGTTAAAGCTCTCCACGTTCCAGTGGAAGGAAATGAATCCAATTGGAGTCTTTCGATGTTCCGAATTCGCTGCGAGAGTTTGATACTAAAGACGGCTTGAAGAATAAAGTCTCAAAACTCCCGCTGAGTTGATCCTGACTTCCAAATTTAACTCGACCCGCAGCCTGCGTCTGGGAAGCTGCTATGATAGAAACCATGACTTGTAAGAGGCTGATTTTTTTTATTTATTTTTTTGTGGTTCTTTGATGAAACTTGAATGTTCCCCATGGAGAAAATGGGTCATTCTGATCACGGATACACTGTAGATGACAGCTGTTTTCATATGTCTGTCTGAGTGCATACAAACTGGTGTTATTTTAGTAACAGATTCTCTTTGTAACTTGTCAAACTTTTTTTGTTTTTGATGTCTGTTTGTGTAAAGGGGTTCATCACATGCCGAGCTAACTGTGATAAACCTCCGTTTAGGACGTGGAATGAGATAAAGCTGCCAGCTGTAAGTCAGAGGTTATCTCAAGATGAGAGTCTGGGTTTATTAGCCTGTTCCAACATGCCTGACCTTACAATCACTGCTTCCTCGGTTGGGGGTGGGGTGGGGGGGTATGTTATTTATGTTAGGTGGGAACTCTGGTGTCAAGAAGGTGGGTCATAAGCTGTTACACTGGGGTTAAGTGGTATGCGTAGGGAGTGGAGGGTTGACTGGGACAGAGGGACGGGATCAGCTGGAAGGAATGAGGAGTGGTGGAGGGAAATGGCATCCACGGGGAAGAGGGAGGCTCAGATGAGATGAGAGAGGAACTTCAAGTTGGAAAGAAAGAGGAACTGCAAATGATGGTAATGGTCACTTTGAGGGTCGTCACACCACGATTTGTGGATGTATTTTGAAAAGATCACATCCAGATCACACTTTAATTTTTAGTGGATTCATAGAGATTGCAATAGAACGTGGTCCAATCCTTGATCTCGATTGAACAATTGTCACTTGACATCTGGGGCGTTCCCTGACAGCTTTGATGGATGTCCTTCCCAGACTTTCTATCAAGGGAGAGCTAGTTCAGTAGAATTTCAAGCGCCAGTTTGTATATGAGGGTCTGACTGACTGTTAGAGGTGGTAACCGCGGCCCCTCTCGCTGTCTGCCTCATTGCCGCTGCTCAGTTTTTGCCTTCTGTGACCATTTCCAGTCGCAGTGTGTCTGCAACGTTTGCCTCTTGTTTTCCTTTCACTCTCTGCCTTTCTCATTCTTCTAAGAGAGAGAGTGCCAGCTTATTAATGAGCAGAGCTACTGTATGATTAGCCTATAGAAAAGTTACAGAGGACTGAGCTGTCTTAAGAGACATCAGAGCTTTTTAGGCCAATGATGAGAACAGTGCAGCTTAAGCACAATGACTGTGAATAATAGAGAGCATACACAAGTTTCTGCCAGTTATATCCTATTAAAGTCACAACGCACACAGATACACAGACTTGTGTGTACTTGTCTTTGTATATTCTTTATTTATTTATTTTTTTGTCTCCTGACCGCATGAGTAAGAAGCAGTGATGCATGAAAAATGAAAACCGGAACAATTACGTGCCGCTAATGGACCTAATAAGTGTCCGGCTCTCTGTGTGTGTGGCATCAATCAGGTTGAGTGCTTGCCCAGCATCCCTTTGGGTTTTCCATCTATAGTATTGTATTTTTCTGCCATTTCCCCCGCTCCCTACTCTGGATCTTTGTCCACCCCATCTATTTACCCCCCGTCCTTTCTCTGCCCTCTTCCACAGATGCAGATGAGGAATTTATGGTAGAGTGTTTGAACCCATCCTCACCCCCTCCTCCTGTTGTCTCTGAGCAGATCAGCCTGGCACGTGTGTGTGTGTGTGTGTGTGTGTGTGTGTGTGTGTGTGTGTGTGTGTGTGTGTGTGTGTGTGTGTGTGTG
>JAVDPK010002399.1:128015-145377 GCA_034780415.1 Cichlasoma orientale | reverse complement strand
TGTGTGTGTGTGTGTGTGTGTGTGTGTGTGTGTGTGTGTGTTTGTGTGTGTGTGTGTGCGTGCGTGCGTGCGTGTGTGAAGAGCATTATCTGTGATCCAGAATAATGGCCATATCTTAAGAGGATTGCTGCCATATCTGAAAGATTCACTGCTAATATCTAAAACCCCACATTTTAAAATCATACACACTGAACATAGTGAGATAATCCTTTAAAACTTCCAGTGATACTTAATCAAAACTGAGTCTCAAACTACCAGGCGCTCATTTATTAGAAGTATTTTTTTTAAGAAGGGTTCGATTCAATTTGGTTAAAAAAAAAAATACAAAAAAAGAAAATATGAGCTCAAATTGTTATTTTACACCAAATAAATAAAAACACAATATTACGCTCACTCTGAGCATAACTGATTCCCCAATAATTCCCATAATCCCTCAGTCTCTGAGCCATGCAGGTTATTTGTCATTACAGCGAGCTGCAATTAACACAGTCCAATAGAGGACTTAATTTAGAATACATTTCCATTTAATGTCTCTTAGCATCTGGTGAGAGGTGATTAAAAAGGTTCAGATGGTTTTTATGAGAGACAGATGTGCTTTTTTTTTTTTTTTTTTTTTTGATTGAAAAAGTGCTTTAAATCAGCACATTGTTATATTTTGTGTTTTTAATGAATCTAGCAAAGACTGTTGTTGGTATAAAATTTCAGTTTTGTGGAGCAGAAACTGTCACTTATTTTCATTACTGAGGAATCTGCTGATTATTTTATTTGCTGATTGATTTGAGCTATAAATAAATAAATAAATATCAAAAAGTAGTCAAAAATATTCCAAAGTGCTGGTCTGTCCAAATTACAGCCACAACAGACTTTTTACTCTGCCATATTTTATGCAGCCAAACAGTTCTTGATTAATACAAAACTGATGAAGACAAAGGAAAGAAATGATTAAATGCACAGACAGGAAAATCTCCACAGGAGCCGCATACAGGATGTGCACCACATGTCTGTCTGCGCGCGCTTCCAGAAGAGCATCAGTGTCGCTTCTGCCTCCTTTACGTCTCTGCCCGGCTACAGTGCTCTCCTTCCTCCTGCGCTGAGGTTACTGGCTTTTCTTTGTTTGTGTTTTGCTTTTCATGTTTCTTCTTTTTCTGGGGTGAAATATACCCGAGGCTCAGCAATATGCTGACGGCCACCCTCTGGAGTGGAGCCTGGCTGACCTTCAAAAGGACGTTTCCTTGAAGGCAGCAAAGGGGCTTTTGTAATTGGGGACAAAAATTGGCTCCATTAGCTGATAATAATGATATGACTGCTGATTGCCTCTAAAGAATGATGGCTTTTCATTAAGCCCCGTTTCCTGCAAATGAATACCTCGTTGTGGTCGTCTCTTTATTGATGCTATATGGTGGTATAATAATGTAGTATTTCTCGGCTTAATTGATGTAAAGGTTTACTTGGGTGATTGTGTGTTTCTTTTCACTTTTGCTCGCACACAAAAACACAGCTAAAAAAAAAGAAATTTGGTCTAGTGCTCATGTTTTCTCCTTTTGTCATAAACAAAAACTGTCAGTTACTGACTCTGAAACAGCTCCACACCAATCAGAGCGCTGAGAATAACAGTTGAGGTTGGAAATTGCTTTCTAGCCGGCTCAGCTCAGCTGCTGCAGCCCCGCCACATACACCACATACCACAGACAGACAGACAGACGGGCTGGGTCCCTGTCGAGGGTGGGGTGGTGGTGGGGTGCTGAAGGCTTAGCTGCTTCAAGGTGGAATTAGATGTATGTTTATGTGTGTCAAGATGAGTTACACACTCAGATATCCGTCCCACTGCAAACCACTTTCACTTTTTTATTATAAGTCCTCATTTGCCCACCGACCGCTTGCAAAAACACGCTCACCGTGTACATGTCAGCACGTCAGCGCGCACACAGTCTGCTCTCATAAACATGCTGGCAGCGTTCGGCTGATGCACAAAGATACACAAACAAATAGTTAGATAAGCTGTTAGGACGACAGGAGCCAGAATGGCCCATTTTCTCCTGCTTCTCCCTAATGAGTGCCATAAAGAGCGCGAGGCATCAATATTTCAGTGCTCTCGTCAGGCGGCCGGCGTTTTTTTTTTCCCCCCCTTTGATGAGGCTCACCAGAGGTGTTTTGTTTTTGCTCGCCTGCCACTTCGATCACATGTGAATTTAGGGCAAAATGAGCCAAAATATTCAAAGGACAGGATGCTAAAAATCTGGACTGCTTCTGTATTTTGTTGCCGGTACAGTGGCTGAGTGACTCAACAATATCATCAAAAGGTGTCGTTTTTGTTTCCTCGTGTTAAGAAGACTTGATGGACACTGGCTTTGATTAGCGCTCAGAGTTGTTTTGTCTATTTTGGAGCCTTTCAAATGTTTGACTTTTAAAGAAGTATGTAAAAAAAATCATTTTAGGAATAAAAATACTGATAAGTTGAACTTGAAACTCTTTAAACAGAGGAGCTATGCTGCAGAGGGTATAGAGCACCTTTTTAAGGTCTTTTCAATAGCGAAACAATTAAAAGCGCAAATTGAAATACCAGAACAAAACAAAAAACTCTCCTGGTGACCATTAATCACTCACAGTTGGAGTAGTTGGAGTATCACTCGTATATTCATCAAATATGAGGTTAAAAACTTTCTAACTACTAACAACCTGCGTGCTGGCTTGATGGTCCGTAGCTGTCATGGTGTAGTTTTGCTTAAAGGATACAAAAATCAAAGTTTAAGAATTACAGGGAACCTTTAAACAGATTTTTTTTTAAAAGGAATTATAATAACTTTATTACCAAAGCATTCCCCATCATAAAATCATTAAAATCTGCTGAAATCGATGTTAAGACCGCACATGCTTGTGGCTTTGTGACTACGTTTCTGTCTGTAGAGCTGAGCTTTTTGTTGCAGCATCATCTTGATTTGATTTCAGTTGAAACCCTGACCTTTTAGCTCACAGTGAGACAGCAGGATGTTGATGGAGTCGTTCCCTCTGCCTGTGGGTTTGGCTTAGGTCAGGCTAGTGCTGAAAACTGAAGTCGGGGCAGACAAATGAGCTCTAAACCCCGTCTGCTGCTGCCTTGCTGTGGGAGTGTCCCACTGGGCTGGCAGGCGTCGGGCTAGAGTTACCGGGATGTACACCAGCTGTATGTGCCAGTTTACTTCAGGACATTTTCCCCCTCCGTTTATCCATTTGTCTATCCTGGCAGTCTTGATGACTATCTTTCTTTCTGTGTGTATAATTTTAGCTTCGTTTCTGCTCTTGTTGCAAGCCTAAAGCTGTGGCATCCCTGGAGGAATCCCAGTGGGATGTGAACACATCCAGAAAAATTCAGGTGGCAGTTGGAAGTTTCTTTCTGGGAATTTTCTTTCTGCCTGGGGATGTTTTGATGTATATGAAGGTTCATTTCATAACTGCAGAAGTTTCTGTCTTGTGTGTGCCAGTTTGCACGCGTATTCGCGAGCGCTCGTCCTTGTGGCACGCTGATTAAAGATGGAGGGGACTCTGCTTGTGTGTGTGTGCAGGTGGATGAGCTGTACGAGGCCTTCTGCATCCAGAGCCGTCTGAGAGAGGGTGCCATCCGGATGAAGCAGGCCTTTTCCTCCTCTCCCTCCACTAAAGGCACCAAAGAGAGTATCGCGGAGGTCAATCGGCGGTACAAGGAATACACTGAGGTACGCGCAGAGCTGCCAGCTGCAGACTCTTAGTCCTGTAAAGTGATGCTAGCTGGAAAAAACAACTCTAATTATAGGGTTACAATTATTAGCACATTTAAACAGATATTTGTAGATTACATATAAACACAGAACAGTGTGTATAAAACATAGGGTCACGCCTGACAACACCCACTCTAAGTATATGATACAGATCACTGCTTACACTGATTTGTAAACACTAACCTGGAAACCCTTTAACTCGCCTTTAAATCCCAGCAACACGCACACCTGTCACCACCTGTGCTGAGGGCTTAGACCTGCCCTCCCGTCTCCTCTGTAGTTCAGTGTTGACTGGCTTTATCAAAGCCTCCCGAGATAACTTGATTACTGTTGTTGTTCTTGTTTTCGTGAGGGCTGTTTGTGTGATCAGTCTTCTCTCTCTCACTCCATTCTCCAGAACATGAGCGCATTTGAGAGCGAACTGGAGAACCTGCTCGGGGAGTTTCATATCAAAATGAAAGGTGGGACATGAATTATTTAAATGAGAAATTAATTCAAGTGCAGTCGTTTACACACTGGAGTAAAAAGGCACTCATTGAGTAGTAGCTAGAATCCAAATGTTTTGGTGATGATTATACAACTTAATATCCAGTGAAGCCAAAAACTTGAGTTTTCTAGATCATGAACGCTGGAAACCCTTCATCCTCTAACAGAAAGATAAGGCAAGAAATATGTTTAACAGTTGAAACCAGCTTGTCTCATTGTGCAATAATTCATCCTGAGTAAGAAATTCGGCTACGGCTGCTTGACTTACTTTAACCCCCAATGATGTATTTTTTTCTTTCCTCCTTTTCTTTATGGATAATATTAAAATACGTTTCTTCTCTCTGACAGGTTTGGCAGGCTTTGCTCGACTCTGTCCCGGAGACCAATATGAGGCAAGTTTATTTTCTTTGCCCTAACCGCTGACTTTCATGTTGACATTAAAACGGCAGATTTTGTCTCACGTCGGTCTAGATTTAACAGGCTCGGGACAGATGTGCACAAGTGATTCTTTCAGCTTGAAGCAACTATTATGATTTTTGTGTTGCGACAGCTTTGCAGTGAATTTCACTTCATCTTAATGATCGCCTTTCAGCGATAAAGCTCTAAAACAAAAGTTAGCGCTTAACTGGTTGGTGTAGTGGAAATACAAAGCCAGACGGTTTTATCAGAAGCTAATAAAAACTCAAAGTGAGTATTGAACTTATATTCTTTAAGTAGTCACAACTGTGGATGACTAATGGGGGTGTGTAATTTTGCATCTTTTTCTAACACGTTCAGGGGTTATGGTTAAATTATAAGTGTTGTGTTTGTAGCTTTTCCAAGTGACAGTAATTGCAGGCTGTTATTTTTCGTCAAAGCTTGGTTCTTTCTCCAAATTTACTCTGACTTTTTCCTCTTTTTTTTTTCCTTTTCTGTCCTCTGCGTTCTTGCTCTTTGCTTTAGATCTTCATGCGTTATGGTCGCCAGCGGTGGAAGCTGAAGGGGAGGATTGAAGTGAACTCCAGGCAAAGCTGGGACGGAGACGAGATGGTCTTCATGCCCCTCATTACTGACCTTATTAACATCAAGGTGCTGTATAAACCTGGATAACCATTGCTCCCAAAACACAGTGTCTTTGCCTGAAATGAGAAACAAACAGAACTTTGTGTTCATCAGGTGACGGAGCTAAAGGGTTTGGCCACTCACATGCTGGTGGGCAGCGTGATCTGTGAGACCAAGGAGCTGTTTACTGCCGTGCCTCAGGTGGTGGCTGTGGACGTCAACGACCTCGGGACCATCAAACTCAACCTGGAAGTTACGTGGTAGTAAGTAGAAGCTCATTGCATCTAACCGAAGTAGGTCATATTATGGTACATAATGGCTTGGCTGTTTCCAGATGGTAGTTCTGTTACTGGACCGGCCATATGTTTGGATCTCCTACAACTGCTGTCCCATAGCGTTAAAGTCAGTGTCTGCATGCCCTGTAGTTTCCTGCCATCTAGTGGCGAAACATCATATTTAAAAACACCAGACAGGTGAATTTACTTCTACACACAGCAGGCAATAAAGCAGTCGCATCGATCCAGTTTATACTTGCTTTTAAAATGGATATTGGAGCACAAAGGTGCAGCGCCTAAGGTCTCAATGCTCTTATTCAAAAAGAAGCACCACATCAGGGCACATTTGTGTTTACACTGCAAAAGATGTGTCTAAGTGCGTCCCAGACCACCACAGGAAGTGGTTCGAGTGTCCGCATCATAATGAATCTTTGTGGTTGTTGACGACGCTTTTTTTTAGGGCTGTCCACTTGTAGGATCTGATTGCCCGAGAGCATTTTAGAACCAAATGTAAACTTGTGTCATGAAGCGCCTCATTTTGGTCCTCCTCTCCAGCCCCTTCGATGTGGAGGACCTGACTCTGTCTACTGGCAACGTGAGCAAAGCTGCAGCTCTCCAGAGACGAGTGTCCGTCTACAGCCAGGGCACACCAGAGACCCCCACCTTCCAGGACACCTCGTTTTTTGTGAGTCCAATAAACACAACCTCCTATAATGGTGGAAACATGTTGTGAGTCATTAGCATATACTGTGATCCATAACACTCTAACCCAAGCACTGTCTGCACTGTAATGTTAATTATGCCCCATGTTTTTTTTTCAGTTGATGCATCATGCTTTTATAAGTCATGCAGGGGGCGACCCTTAAACTAACCCTCACCCATTTCCCTGCTATCCTCCTCTTTTTTGCATATTCCCATTATATCCACACTCTACCCCCATCTTATGCATCCTGCATCTTACTCACCCGCCTTCACTCAAATACCCAACACCCTGTCCCATTTCCCTGCCTTTATTGTGCAAAGAAGTGGCAGCCATACCCCGTGGAGCGCCAGCGCTTCTCCTTCCTGCACATGCTCCGAGACACCCTGCTAGAGAAGCTAAGGCGCAGTCGTTCGTTTGGTGACCTGGCCTCACTGCGGCCAAGGCCCAAATCCAGTCTGGAGGTCTATGTGAGTGTGTTGTGGCCCCCGTGACCCTCCTAACCTGACTCTGTGTGCCCCCTCCCCTTACCCCACTGAAATGATGGGGATGTAGTTCTCTGCTCGTGTGGACACATTTGGATTTACCTAGTCCCTTTTTGAGGACTACATAATGCCATGTGTGGCTCTTCGCACATCTATTTGCATGTTGTTTTTTTTTAAGCTGTCTTTATTCTTATGTTTTCTGTTCATGTTTCCCTTACTGTGTAATTCTATTTGGGTTGAACAGATCTGATCATAAGAATTTAAATAGAAAAGTGGCTGATTTAAAAATAGTCTGCCATCTCTTTTTCTATCTTAGAAAACAGAGGAGCCTTCTCGTGCACTTTTCTTTCTTTCATGCACCGATTTCAAGCCAGATCTTAGTCCTTCATCTTGTTTACTACATATTTTTATTCTTCTGTTTCTCTTTTCAGTCGACATTGCCGGATGACGTCTTCGAGAACGGCGGCTGCGGTGTGGCTGAATGCAAGCGTCTGTCGTTCACCTTCTCTGATACGTCTGGTTCTACACCCAGCCCCAGCCCTGCCCTGAGCTCCTATTCCCCAGGACAGTCCAACCCTGAGATCACGGTAACTCCTCCAGAAACTGAACCATTACCTACACAAATCCTCCCAACGAGGGAGGACTCCATTGCAGAGGAGCATTTAGTGGAGGAAGAGGAAGAGGAGTACGAGGAGGATGAGGAGATGGGCAGTAGAGGAAGCAGGGGCAGCAGGACCAGTGCCAGCCTTGCCAGTGATGAAGCTGAAGTGACAGAAGACTCAGAGTGGGAGCGTACAGAGTCGCAGCGTAATTCTAGCTCCAACTGTGGTTCAGCTGCCCCATCCCTGTGTTCTGATGGACATCTGTCTGCAGTGGCTCCCGAGGATGTCTTCCTGGATCACGCTGATGAGCTGAAACCCGTGGAACTGGACACAGAGGAGGCGGGCAGCCTGACGAAGCAGCTTGTGAAGAGGCTGACTTCTTCTGAAATTATGCCGCCTAATGGGAGCGCTCCTGAGGGTGAAGGAAGTCTGAGCTGGGCAGGAGAGGGAAGCCGGGCTTTCCTGGAGAGCAGCCTGGAGGAGGCCATCCACAGCCTGCTGACGAGACTAGAGTCACTGACTCACCGCTGCAGAGAGCTGCAGGACCTGGAGCAGGAAGTGATGCGCCTGGAAGATCTGCTGAAGGTAAACTCAGTGTTCCCCTCTCATTTATTAGCAAAGCAGCAAAACTGTCATGCCTGGGTTAATTTGATCATGATATGGGCCTGTAATGTCTTATTTTTCTTCTCTTTGGATTCCCGTCATCCGTTTTTTTCCCCAGTGCCGTCTCCCAGGTCACAGGAGCCGGTCCTCTAGCCTCAGTCTAACCGTGGAGAGTGCCCTGGAGAGTTTTGACTTCCTCAACACCTCTGACTTTGATGATGAGGATACCGGAGATGATAACGCCGTCCTAAGCATTCCCCCACAGAGGTCTCCAATCTTTGATGCAGATGGAGAGAGGATCGGGTGAGTGGCTAAAATATAAAATTTTCTTAGAAATGCTTTATTTTGCCTTGTAGCAGCACTCTGTTGAAAACAATCTGATTACAAGTACAGCAGGTCTGTGTGTGTGTGTTACTGCTGCCACTCAGTGGTGACTCTTGGTATGTTGCTGCTCAGAGCTCAGCATCCAGAAGCCCGAGGACACCTGAGTGAAGCCCTGACAGAGGACACCGGGGTGGGCAACAGTGTGGCAGGAAGCCCCCTGCCACTTACCACTGGAAATGAGAATCTGGATGTGGCCATTGTCATCCACCTTCAGTACTGTAATCACCTCATACAGGTAGAGCTCTTTCTGATACCTGATATCATAATTACCATTCACCCTATAAATGTATTCATAGCATCTAAAATGTTATTTTTTTTCTTTGTAAAATGGCAGATATTGACCAACGGGGTTAGTGCGTGGCAGCGTCGCAGTCTCCTCCTCAAATTGTCTGGACAGACCCAGCTACTAGAAGAGCTTGCAGAAATCAGTGTGGACAGACTGGGAGCAATAACATCTGCTGCTGACGGTGGGTATCAACACGTGAAAACCAGTTTGCTTCCACCAAGGCTAATGTCCTGCCTCACAGTTTTAAAGAAAGTTACTCAGAGTCATACGAAAACTTTATTGGGTTTTATTTTTGCCCATGTTTCACCTCCGTAAACAAGGGCCACGAAAATTGGCTGGCAGTTTTTGCATAATCGCATCGACAGACAAACAGCGCCGCAAACACGCCCCAAAGAACAATACATGTCTTGTGCTTTAAAGCAGCCAAAACAAATCATTACCATACACAAAGGAGTTTGTGGTTTGAGGCTTTGACCTCATGTTCTGCCCTGTTTCCTCAGTCCTCCCAGGCCTCGCGGAGCGCCCCCAGCTGATGACTCTGTGGTCAGAGTGCAGTGGCTCTGTGGGACTTTTCCACACCACACTGGACAGAGTGTTCAAACACATGAACCAGCGCTACACAGCAGTGCTGCAGGAGAAACACCCACACAGCGCCGACACAGGTTCTCTCATCCCTTCTTTCTTTCTGTAAACAGACCAAAGGTTATACTTAAAATTCCATCTGCAGTAAGGTTTTCAACTGAGTCACATATTTAATGTGTAAATCAGTAAATTCTTAATGTGTGCCTGAGGGGAAAACTAGATCTAGTGTTGTTGCTGAAACAATTTACTGATTTCTTTCTCCTCCTCTCTCCAGTGATTAGCATGGTAGTGGGTGAGATGGTGGACAGGAGCGACCTGATGGCAGCACAGAGTCCTCCTGCTGCCGCGCTCTCTCAGGACGTCCTGACCGTGTTTCAGTTCTACAGCTACATCTTACAGCATGAAGTCCAGGACATGGAGACACACCTGCTGCACCTGGCCAGAGAGGGTGCGCAAAAGCTGTGATACATACATAAATGCTAATTGCTCTGTTGTTGGCTACGCCCTCTAGTAACTGACTTGCCTTCTTAATGAGGATTTCTTTTTCTACATAACATCGATGGCCACCTGTGCAATCAATGAGATGCATGTTTAAGTGAATGTGTCGAGACTCCAGATTGCTTTTTATAGCATTATGACTCAATACAGAATAAGATGAATCAGGATTTAGCAGTAGAATGGAAGCTTGGGTGTAAATAAGGCCTGCGAGTATTACAGTTTGTCACTCTACAGCTGGTTCTATCCTTGGTTTAATCTTGATGTGGCTGTGATTGCTTCCTCCTCAGAGGTGTTTGCAGAGGTCCTGTGCAGTGGAGATTATTCTAGTTGTCTCGCAGAACTGGAGGAGGTACCTTTGTCATCCCTCTGGCCTGGAAACAGAACCCTAAGGGCCCTGGCCTCCCTTCTCACTGCTGAGGACCCTCAGGTCAACAAGGCGGCAGCCGACTACCTCTCTTCTGGAGCGTCAAACAAGCACTTCAGGACCAGGGTGAGTTAATGCTTAAGAGAAGATGGTATGGACACCATTTGTGCCTTTTCCAATGTCCTGTACATGGGTCGCATTTTAATGACTTTCTCTACAGGCAGTGGAGTGCTATACCCAGGCACTGTCAGAGGCTGGAGTGAAGAGTCAGAGGGCAGCTTGCTCAGCTCTCAGCTGTCTGCAGGTCAGTCTGTGTTTACATAGTTGTGAATTAAGATGTGCAAACAGCAATTTTATGTAATAAAGAGAAACGCCATTTGGATTTTTACATTTTTCTAACCCTTACCTTGTCTGTGTGCAGGCAGCAGAGAGCATCAGGGCGGTGGTAGCACTGTGTGATTCAGCCGATGAAGAGCTCCGTCACATGGCCATAGAAACCCTGCTCACTTTTGGTAACAAATCCATTGCACTTCATACACAACTGCCACAATGTCATTTTATACCTCTATCTTAGAAGCAGGAGGTTATTTTTCACCTTGCTAAAGGAAGCTACTTTTGGCTACTCTCACGCCACAAGAGGTCGACAAAGCGAGTAGCTCCTTGATTTGGCAGAATTTTACACCGGATGCCCTTCTTTCCAGAGTCCAACAAACTGCCCATTTCTGTGCAGCTACAATCACACATGCATCTTAATAGCTGCCCTACTTACAAAACATTCACTTTTTAACTGATTGCATGCTGATTCCGGACACATTATTTCTAATCAGCTCTTCGGGCTTGTTGCAGGTGAGGAGGGGCGCCTGGCGTACGAGCAGCTGGACACCGTGCCGGGGGAAATGATCCGTCTGGGCACACGGCGAGGAAACGCCGTCACCACTGCCTTCTGAGCCATCTTGCCACTGAAAAGATTAGACTTGCATCCCGGCCCGACCTCCGAGGACAAACTGCCTCCTCAGCTTAACCTGCACAGCACACCTCACAGGGCTGTTAACGACTGATCTGGTTGTCGATATGTTTTCTGGCAACAAGAAACGTTTTCACTTAAGACGCAATTGATCACTGTTCTCACTGATACTGCCCTAAAGGAACTAACACCAAACAAATTGTCTTAACCACAAGGACACACAAGCTAGACCCCCTCCTGACACACGCTTACACTCCTCTGTTCCTCCAATCTCTGACACTCCCTCCACCATTGCACCCCCCCCCCCTCCTCACCCTGCTGTCTGAGCCAGGCACACCGGTCACGTTAAGTTGAACTGGAAAGCACAAATTTGACTGGACACAAAGTAGCCGAGAGCTGCTCCAAAGACTTTGGAAACCGAGCACTGCGTCTTCACCCTCTGTCGAAAAGCTCCTCAACGCTTGCATCACCCACTCACTGATTAATCTTGATTTTTACAGAGTATTGTTACCACGCAATATACTATGATCTTTGTATAATCACTGTAACACACATTCTAGATTAAAAATGTTCTCTGCCGCTCTCGGAAGATTTGCACTGTTGTGAGGCATGTAAATATGGCTTAGTTTACAAATGATACATGTGATTGTATTCGAGATGTAATTTAAGTTCTGCGTTCTTGTACGTTCCATTTGAGTTTCAGGGATTCTTGTGTGGTTGAAAGATGTGTGTTTTTGGCAGGGAGGACCATTAATAAGACGAGGTTACAGCAGTCTACGGGGAAGCAGGTCAGCACAGTGCCCAATTTTCACTCACTCAGCAGTTTGCGTCTGAGTTTTCTCATACTTGCAGTTTAACAAGTGCAATTTTTTCTGTACATGTGATTCTTTTTTTTTTTTTTTCTGCACCTGGCTGACATGTGAAGCCCGTTTTGATATTGTCAACTTTTGACCTTTTGAGCCTTGATGTGGCTGAGCTGTCAGATTACGCAAGTACTTTTTTTTTTTGGTAATTTTTTATGTAAATGTATTTTTTTTTCTCTTTTACCTAAAAGGTCAGGAGCCAGTCGAGGGCAATACATTGGGTGGAGGATTTCATGAGAATGCACTTTCTCAGTAGTTGTGCAGAGACGATCTGATCTGTAACTGCACATCCATGCAGCATGTGAGCTAATAGCAGGATAAGACATTAAGCTTTTGGCCGTGTTGCCACGCCTTGGGTCTGCTCCATCCGAACAGTTTAGTAGGAATACTGACCCGAGGGAAGCATCTAATTCCCGCGTTTCTCATTGTAACTGTACTACTGAGTCTGGTGCTGATGCACAGTGACAAATCTCACACATATTTATTATTTACTCCTTGTTATTCTAATATTCTGTCATGTTATTTTGTAATAGAGCAGACCACATTGTTCTGTAAATGAATCGTATATTTATGCTCTATTTTCAGGTCTGCTATTTGAATTATTGTCTTTTGTTTCAAAAGGCCTCCGTGTTTTCACCATATGACTCGTGCTTAATTATAATTGGAGTTTATTTTCAATTAATTATATTAGATTGTTATTTTGGAGAATATTAAGATGTGCTAATAGTAATTATAGATTTTGTTTTTCCCTAAAAGGTCCCCAAACTAACGGGACATTTATATGATAGAGATGTTACTTTATTAAGTAGATTTACTATAACCAAAGGAAAATCTTGATTTTAAAATCGTCTTTTAATGAGAGCTCATCAAGGAGAATGTATTTTCAATACAGTGTGTACATTTGGACCAGAACCCTCAGAACTATCTTTGGAAGCACAAAAAGAAAAAGGCAAACCCATAATATAAGGATCTTGTTACATTTTGGTTGTAACTGCACAATCCAAAAGCCATATTAAAAACAAGCGGTAGTATTTTTATGAAAGGTATTCTTTTTGTAATATAATCTGTAAATGTGTGAAGTTGATACTAAAATCTTTTCTTTTTTCCCTCCTTCTTCAATGCAGCTTTTTGCAAAACATGGTCCAAATTTGAATTCCTTTCCATTACAGTATTTTGGTCCAGTATCGAAACTCACTCAGTGTCTAATTTTCTCTTTTCACAAACTTGCTGTTGACCTGTTTAATAAGTTAATTGGTGGACTGGTCATTTCCTTAGCGCCATATAATACGAGGCAATATGTGCACGTTTAATTTAGAGGTTTAAAAAATAACTGCTGAAATGGAACTTCATCCATCTCTGCGGTCAATAGCTTCAGTACTGATTCATGTGGTTGCACACTGCTCTTCTCCGTTGTTTCCTCTGCTCATCAAGAAGTTGCAATAAAGTTTATTTTTGCATAATTAGAAACTGTGGCCTTTCTTTCTAAACATTCGTTTTCCTTAGAAATCATATATTAACGCACAGAACTACGAAATTTTAGAAAAAAAAAATTACCAATTATTACCCCTCTGTAAAAACTGACCTTTTTATTGAGCCACAGCATAAACCACTACTGTGCAACAATGTGCTTTAAATTTGCAATGCTCAAAGCTTGTAAAATCAAGTTAAAACAGATAACTGGGTTATCTTCCAATTTAGGCACAGTATAAAAACTTCAGCAGGCCTTTGAGCTGTCATTTGAGCATCATGCCAAAAGAAGGACGACTCAGTTTATACTTGAGAAAAAAAGAATGGTTGATGCTAGACATAACTAGACAGCTGTGCTTTGCTGGATTTGATATGGAAGACTGGAGACAGAAGCTTAAAAATTGGTCTCAGCTTTTAGTTAAGCCAACTATGGTAGACACCTGACCATCTTATACTGTTCTAGAAGATCTTAGCCTTTCTAAACAAGACAAGTTCTTGACAACGAATACTTCTCAGCCAAGGAGCTGTCTGCTGCAATTTGTCTTGTTTAAAGGTTGATTTAGTCTAGAGAGATTTTATTCAATAAGCAGCACATTTGGGTGTTCTTTACAGCATTCTTAAGTGCATTTTGAAGAGTCTACTGAACAAGCACCTACTTTTGAATGGATGGGAAGAAAAAAAAAAAACTGCAAATGCTGAAGGTATTCAAATCAGTGGAAGTGTTAATTTAAATGAAACCAAGAAATGATCAAAAATGGTGCATAACCAGAGCCTTATCACAGTTCAAAGAACTGAGTATGTACACCCCAAGTTAAGCATGTGCAAGTACTGAAGGAAAGCCATCGTCAGCGGAGTGCCACTACAATCCACCATGGAAGCGGGTAAGGAGCAGAGGCTCCATTTTAAGAGTCAATACTGATGATACTCAAGCAGGAGGTAAGACCGTCAGCTTGGACCATGCAGTCATCCTAGACAATAAGTGATCATTTATACCATCTGGTCATTCAACAAACTAGAATTTTCATTAAAAAATTAAGCTGAAACCCAATTTATTTTTTTATCCAATTATTTGGCTGTAACCTGACCAGGAGAAAGTGACAAAATGAAAATATGGAGAAAGATCAGACTGTTTACAGATGGACCTTTGAAGGCAGACTTTAGGGAAAGATCTGCCCTCAAGCTTTTATAAGAAACATTAAACTTAATGAGCAAACTGTTCATGTACTGATGGATGTAAGAAGGCAAAGCCTAAAAGCAATTAACAGCAAATAAGTCAAGATTTAAAAACATTTACAAACTTGTTGTTTCACAATTATACAATGTGAAGCAGCATTTCAGGGCCATGTTCTTGGCCCCTTCAGACCATGAGACCCCCCCCCCCCCAGCACACAACATTTCAACTTATCACAGCTGGGAAATCTAGGTGTTCAAGTAACTGTTGTAAACTCAATAAGCACAACAGGACAAGGAGATGCCAAAGAATAGCACAGTTGTACAAGTATTTGTTTCATCTGCATGAATGCCTGGGTTAAACTGATTTTAAATTAATGGTTGTGAAGTGCCTCACCTTTACAGGTAGTCTATTCTCAAGCAGCTCCTGTTTCCTGATGAAGCCAGAGAGTCACAGCTGGACACATTTATAAAAACTTGGCCCTGCTCTCGCCAGCCAGCTTAAGTGAAGAGACTTCATTTCAGATGAAGCTGAAGTCTCTGGCTCCAGCAGCTGAAGCGCTCAGTTAACATCTGTACTTTTATTATGACACATCAAGGTCTCCACTAAAGAAAACCTTCACTGACTTAGTTTTAAGACCTCTACTTGAGCAAGAATTGACAAAAAAAAAAAAAAAAAAGCGCAATACCCAACTTAACATGAAAAAAAAATTTAAAAAATTGCAGACATTTCAAAACACTGAATTTAGAGCACATTAAGCTCCTGAGAGCCAATCTCCTTCAAAGGAAGAACTTGCAGTCAAAGCGTGACAGTCTCATGATATGCAGTGTTAATTTTGCTGTCGTGAGGGTCCTGGTTCTTCATCATCATCATCTGACACTTCTGCAAAGCTCTGACTGGAATCAGGGTCTCTTTCACTCTGACCTCCCAAGTCATCATTGCAGTCCTCATGCTCAGCCTCATCTTCATCAAGAGCAACTGCCCGCAGCTCCTCCAGACCGTCAGGAGACTTTCCAGTCAGCCTCTAAAAGAGTACACCTCAAATTTACTTTAAGTACCAACAGGTCCATCTGTGTAGCACTATTTTAAGTTTGCCCTGTGATTGCCTATGAAAGACTTTGAGAATTGTGGGTTAAGCTGTGGCCTGAAAACGTTCTCCAATCTCATTGTACATCCTGTATAATGACAATAAAGGCATTCTATTCTATTCTAAGCTCAAAAAGGCTGAAATTTAACCAAATCAGCTGCAAACTGATTAAACAAAAATATGGGTCCAAGAGTCAGAAATGGGTAAACCCATACCTGCAGCAAGTATCACCTATCATTTCTACAACTTTGTGATCCTACAGACTTGACAGAACTGAAATTAAACAATGAAAAAATTTTATAAAAATTGAGTTAAGCTTATTGGTGCAGCCCTCCCAGTCTCTCATATGGCCCACTGGGAAAATTAATTTCCCACCCCTGTGTCTGTGCACACAGCAACTATGGTAGACCGCTGATAAAATTAACAGGTGTTCATTTACACCTGCAGTATTGTAAAGTTATTTTTGGCCACAACTTAGCATACATGTCAGATTGTAATATTGGGGTGCCTACCTCAACCAGGTCAGCCATGTACTGCACATGCTGAGCAAGCTCCTGCAGCTCTTCATTTTCACTCTGAAGCTTCGTTATCTGTTCATCTCTGGTCTCGATGCTTTTGTGCAGCTGAGTTTAAAAAAATAAAAAGTTACCAAGCTGGAGAAGGCAACCTCCAACCATAACAAGGAGTTTTAATTTAAAAAAAAAAAAAACCCACACACACTTTACAGGCAATTAAGCCACTCTTTCTCCCTTAGGCCAGAATTATGCTTCTGCGTTGGGTCTTTGCGAAGTCTACAAAATAACCTACAATAACCTGATAAGTGACCAACGTAGTTGACAGATTTATGGCTGTGCTAGCTGACAAACTCAAAATGCTGGGGCTTCCCCCCTCCTGGGTCCTTGCTCTGGTCAGCTTTTTTGAATGTGAACATATTTGTCCCTCTAGTTCTTCCACTTTGTTCATGCCCTCACATCCATCCAAAATGCAGCAGCAGCAGCAGCACAGTTGTTGACAGGCAATAAACTGCGTGATCATATTACACCTATACTGGCCTCCCTACATTGGCTCCCAGTCCATTTTAGGATCCAATTTAAAATCTTTGTTTTTAAATAGTCTTAATGGTCTGGCACCTGGCTGCTTAATGGATCTTTTGAAACCCTATACTCCTACTAGGGACCCGAGTCCAGACCATTGGCGATCAAGTAGACCTAGATCCAAGTTGACAGGCAGAGGTGATAGAGCCTTTGCAGTGGTGGCACCTAAGCTTTGGAATAATTTACCTTCTCATATAAGAGAAGCTCACTCTTAATCATTTTAAAGCACTTAAGACATTTATATTTGCTTGCATTTGAGACTAGTTGAGTGGAATATTCTGCTTTACTATGTAATAGTTTTTGTATCACTGTTCTACCTAGGGTTTTGATTGCAGTCATTGTTTTTTAAATGACTATTGCATGTTTTAAATCATACAGCACTTTGGTCAATGGAAGTTGTTTTTAATGTGCTACAGAAATAAACCTTGACATCCATTCTGGTAGTTTCAGCAATCTCCCTTCAGGAATTTGCTGTCATTTCTGAGTCCTTATATTGATGTTATGATTATTATTCCTAATATTGAACAACATTATTGTTATTCTCACTGATAAAATCAAGAACTCTGGGGAAAGTAGCCTGAAGTGCACAGGAGGAATCAATAGCGCATTTCCATTTGGGACGGGTCGGAGCGGGCCGCGTCGCTTCGCGGCTATTCGCTACGGGCGTGTTGTGTTTCCA
>JAVDPK010002399.1:111667-127022 GCA_034780415.1 Cichlasoma orientale | reverse complement strand
GCTGTCCTTCATGATGTTTTTGGCTCTGCTGAGACAGCGGGAGGTGTAGATGTCCGTCAGGGAGGGGAGAGGGCAGCTAACGATTCTCTGTGCTGTCTTGACTACCCTCTGAAGCCTCACTCTGTCTGCCTCAACAGAAGATGGGTACGCTGTGGTCATAAAGAGATGGACCTGGTCAGCAACAATACTCAAGTAGGCTGTGGTGTTTAAATGATGCTCAGGTGGTACTAAGGGGCTCAAAGTATGCCAAAAAAATTTCTCCCTCACCATTAAACCACCAGCAGCAGCCTAAACTGTAGATACAAGGCAGAATGGATCCATTCTTTCATGTTGTTTATGTCAAATTCTGACCCAACCACCTGAATGCAGCAGTATAAATTGAGACCCATCAGGTTATGTGACATTTTTCCAATTCTCCACTGTCCAATTTTGGTGAGCCTCTGCAAATTGTAGCCTCAGTTTCCTGTTCTTAGCTGACACGAGTGGCACCTGGTGTGGTCTTCTGCTGCTGTAGCCCATCTGCTTCAAGGTTCCACATGTTGTGCATTCAGATGCTCTTCTGCATACCTTGGTTGTAATGAGTGGTTCTTTGAGTTATTGTTGCCTTGCTATCAGTTCAAAGTAGGTATCTTCACCCAGAGAACTGCTGCTCACTGAATAGTTTCTCTTTTCTGGACCACTGTAGAGATGGTTGTGGTGGTTGCTGCCAAGTGATGATTGGCAGTTTAGATTAACAAGCAGTTTAACAGCTATAGCGAATAAAGTGTCCGCTGAGTGTAATTTAGATAATAAAAAAAAGAAAGAAGAAGAAGCAATAAATCAATTAGAGAATCTATAAATCAAGGTTGAAACCACAGAAGATGAGTTGTTGTAAATTTTATCCACTGTAGTTAAAAGTATATTTTAATTGAATCCTTGTTTTTTACAGTAGTCTTGCAGAGGTATTGAATTTAGCTATGTTTAGAAATGAGACACGAATAAGAGATTGAGACAGAGAGGAGCAGCATTTGGACAGCTGATGAAAAACCAAAGGCAGATTGGCCAAAAAAAAGTAAATCAGAGCAGAGAATAGGCTGCCAAGAGCTTGAAGATGGTGGGTGGATATTTTGTAGTAGTTTTTTTTTTTTTTTTTTTTTAACCTACGCTTCAAGCTACACTCTTGTTGGCTGGGAAATCCCACAAATAAAAAGATTTTCCTCAGTTTTGGTTTGAATTTAAAATTCCCATCTTTCACATATAGATTTATCCTCCAAAGTCGCCTGTGCGGAGTCTTCTTCACAAGTAAAAATATGTCAAGAAGTAGGATGTGCTATTCTGAGGCTGGTGGCTCATGCCTTTTAAAGCTGATGTGGTCATTGCCACTTTGCCTTTCATCTCCTCTGGACTCTGGGACAGCTCTATCAATAATTTATTGACACACTGCTTTCGCAAGAGTGATCAATGATCCTTATACTCACATGCGTACTTATTTTAACTCTGGTGATGTGGAACCTGCTTTGATATCCCTGTTTTTTTGTTTTGTTTTGTTTTGTTTTCCATTTCTCATTACAGATTTTACGGAGGGCCGACAAAAACGGTGAGTATTTCACCATCCAGCACTAACACTCTCATCCATCTTGAGCATCACTTCAACCTTTCTTTCACAGATTACTTTCTCAATGAAATTCCGATCATGACTCTCTGCTGATACTCTTTCAGTTTCCATGGAAACAGGAAACTGACCATGCCCACTGAGGTTCAGTTTCTGAGCATTTACAAAGAAAAACATTGACAGTTATCTATTGTGAACACTTTTATCATAGCAGTCCACACACAAAATGACTTAAAAGTGCCTAATCAGGTGGCAAATTGAGGTGTTATTTCACCTCCGCTCTATCATAAAGGATAAACATACAAAAATACATCATTTGTTTTCTTATTGCCCAGAGACAGAAGGTAACAATAGCAGACAATCCAAAAAGCACTATAATAACAATGTAAATCCTTATTTGTTACATATATGTAAGTATAATATAGCATGCACATGAAAGTTAGTAATTTGGTTAACAATGGCACATATATAGAAATGTTGATTAATAACATTTTCCCTGAAAAACAAATAAGCATACATCTAAAAAAAAAAATTCAATATAAAACAATGTTCATTTAGTAAGCTATGACCACATTAAGAGTAAAATAGATGATATATCAGGATGCTTTAAGTTGCAGCTAACTTGTGACTGACAAGCAGACAAGTGTTTGCAGACACTGACGTGTCTGCAAACACTTGCCAACTACTTGCTGAGTGATCGTGAAACTTGAAAAAGTGTGACATAAGCTGCACTTGACCGCTGCAACCAACATGTCCTAAAAGCACACCTTTTACTTTGAAGGCAAGCAGTCTCCATTTCTGGTTTGGGTCATCCTTTTTCAAGTTTCACAACTGCTCAGCGAGTAGTTGGCAAGTGTTTGCAGACAAGTTACCATCGTCCATGCAAACTATGGCTAATGATGGCAATCTGCTAGTGACCAAACCAATTGTAAGGAGGTTTCTGATGCGGCACTGTATGCCTCTTTGTCACCCAGTGACTCCCCAGCAACCTCCAGCACCCACTCAGCAAATGGCTTGGCAATGCACATTTTTCCCTAGCAACCAGTGGTTGCCAGGGGTTTGCCACCTGGTGTCTAGACCTGTGTGGGTGGAGCCTTATGGGTGCAGTGTTCTTGATTTCTGATATTCATCCTGTGTTTGATAGTTTCATAGGACCAAGCTGGAAATGACCACAATGCCCATGGCGAGGGCTCAAAAGAGAACTTCACAAAACAATGGGTGGCTTTACTGTGGCTAGGTCCATCCTTCACACACAGTTGATGTTTATAAGCTATAACCCAGCGGGTATACTTTACACATTGTAATAAACATGTAAACTATTAATCCTATTATGAGAAATTTGTGAAATCGGTCATTTGAAAATACAAAAAGTCAAGTTTCATATGTCATACAACATACTGACAAATTAACAGGCCTCTGCACAGAGTTGTCCTTCTTTGAGCAGCATATATTTTGATTTTAGGGCCTCAGGTTGTAGCAGGTCATCTTCTCAACAGAAGGCTGATGGTTTGATCCCCGACTCCTGCAGGCAGCATGTTGAAGTGTTCTTGGATGAGATACTGAACCCCTGCCCCTCGTGTCACTGATGTGTTTGTGATAGTTGAAGTGCAGGATTTGCACATTAAAAACCTGCATGAATGTGTGTGTGTGCATGTGTGAATGTGGCTTCTAGCGTAAAAGAATTAAATGCAGTCTATTTGCCATTTGAATTTAGTATAAATGACCAAAAATAGCAAATCAGAATTGTTCACATGGCATGTCATGCTCCATCATGGACAAAATATCCGTCCCACGCTGTGTATGATTTGAAGCCTTGTCATGCAGCCGGAGAAGTCATCCCACATGTTTGTTTTTGTTGCACAAACAGCAGCACATGCCAAGACTGCTTCGAGTGTATTTCTGAGTGCACTGACAGTGACTCACTGTATGTTCTATTTTTGGGCATGTGTTTGTGTTACCTCCAAAAGTAGCTTACACGCATCTATAGAAACATGCTACACATCTCCTCCAGATCAGGTCAGCAGTGAAAAGCTAAGGATCGGCCACACTGCGTCACAAATACAGGAAGACACCACTGGAGCCAGAGCAGCATGAAAAACGAGATGTCATTGGTCTTTGTTTTTGCCGGAGGGTGTTCAGTTCGGAGCTCGCTGTTTTGAAATTGTGTTTATTTTCAGCTCATGAATATTTCATACTACTTTTATTCTGTTCATAATAGCAGAGCCTCAAAGCATAAAAATGACTGATCATTTGATATAAAGTTAGTCTCGTGGAACAGTGGTGATGACCTGCAATTTCCCTTCATTATGTGTTACAGTATATGTTCCTGTTATTTTCTTCTGTTTTATTGCTCCTCTTTTGATGTGGAAGGGAATCTGATGTATATGCTTGATGCCATGTTTTGTTGGTACAATTTTTAACATGTCAAGACACCTTTGGTCTAATCAATTAATTAATTATTGCTATATTACACATTTTATATCAGAATGATGAGGAATGAAATCTGTGCTCCACACCAGTTTCACTATTTTTTCTTTGACAGATGTTCTTATAGTTTGATGTCCAGCATACATGCAGGCACAAACCAATTTGTTTATCAAACAAATTGGTGAATTCTGCAGAAATCATTTAGTAAGCAGCCATCCTGAGAAGATCTATGTTTTACCCCCAGATGATGGAAAGCTGTCCTTTGACGAATTCAAATCCTACTTCTCTGATGGAGTTCTGACAGCTGAAGAATTGAAGGAGCTCTTTCACACAATTGATACGCATAATACAGAGTAAGTCTTGCTTTAGTTTGTTATCAATTTATTCCATGGAGGAAATAATTAAGCTGTAGCCTGCAGAGGAGGGGTCAGGTAAGTACTGAGATTGATGCAAGCACATGGTCATAATGAAACTCCAACTATACCCTGCTTCCAAATTCTGGAACACATCACATTTACTTTAGAAATTGCTATTACCAACCTGCGCCCAGATTTGGTCCTCTGGTCAAAATCCTACCATCATGTTATCATAGTTGAGCTGACAGTCCCTTGGGAGGATGCCATCGAGGAAGCGTATGAAAGGAAAAAGCTGCGTTATGCCAGCTTGGCAGCTGAAGCAGAGGAACGGGGCTGGACTGTGAAGGTGTGTCCAGTGGAGGTGGGATGCAGGGGGTTTGTTGCAGGCTCCACAGTAAGGCTTCTGAAGGAACTTGGCATTAGAGGTCAGAGTCAGAGGAAGACCCTAAAAGAACTGGCCACAGCTGCAGAGACAAGCAGTCACTGGCTATGGCTGAAAAGAAAGGAGACAGGGTGGGGAACAAAAGTTCATCCCAGATGACACACACCCAGGTCTGATCAGCCTGAGGTGGGCCTGCCCCAGCTGAGGGTGTATTGTGATAAATGGCCGAAACACCCAAGGAGGCAGGGGTTCACAACTGATGATGTGTCATCTTGGATCATCAAGATCAACTATTTTGAAATATCATTTCTTAACCCACTCATAAACACAGAGCGAAATCATTAGGGATTGTAACATCTAGTCCTTCTAAATAATTGTGTTTTCCTTTTTAATCATTATCACTTGTCATAGATTTTAAAAAAGAAATCCATAGAGGAGCTATGTAAAGGCTTTTAGAGTGATTGAAAAGTTTGTATCACATTGTTTACAGCAACATGGTGGCTTAGTGGTTTGCACTCTTGCTTCACAGCAAGTAGGTCCTGGGTTTGAACCAAGGCGGAGGGTAAAAAAATGCTCAAATGTCAGGTTAGTGTCTAATTTGGTTTCGCACGTGATGGATATCAGTCACTGTTTGGTCAGGGGAAGCATTAGTGCATCACAGGTTTAGTGTGACTTTAAACCTGTGAGGCCTAAGCACCAATTTTGACCTAGACGTTGCAAAATAAGATTTTATTATATCTGCTGCTTAGCTGAGCTGCAGCCTAAAAACTGTTGAGCTTTGTTCTGTAGGCAGTTTGTAAGACTCAGCTGGAGGAGGAAGTGGAAAATTTGTAAATGCAGATGATCTACTTTTGAAAGTCAGACACTGATGTGCAATGTGCCCCTTAAACTGCTCACACTGTACCAAACACCTGATAGTGAGAGGAGAACCACAAACACACTGCAGGAGGACTCTTTACTGGGGACTGACTTTCACTGTTTTTTCTGCTTTTTTGTTCACACCAGTGCTTGTAAATCACACATGAGAAACCACGTTACTTATGCTCCCTGCAGACATTATAATATGAGCCAGCTCCTGCATCAGTACTAATCAGGAAACAGATAATACTTATGCAGTCGCTCCTCTGTGACTACACTGAATGCATTTGTGAGCAGATGACCCGCTGAGCCACAAGATATTTAGAAAAAGCTGTTAGTTTCTGTTATATAATAGCAGTGCAGAAGTGAAGCATTGTGTTTTTCTTTCTGAAAGGCAATTAACAAGTGAACAAACCTTTTAGTGCCATTTTGTTAAGGCTTGTCTTATTATATGAGTCTCTGTTTTAACCCTGTCCAGATCTTCCAGCTATACAGCGCTGACACTGGCATGCTCTGTCTTAGTGCAGAGTCAAAGTTGTATAATTATACTATAATAAATAATGATAATTATGTGTACTGATTATGATCTGCAGCGAAACAATCCACACAGACATGCTTCAAAAGGTGAAACTTCATTCAGTTTAAGCTATTTAAGTTTTCTTTGGTCCGATACAAGATACAACGAGGATAAAACAGACAGAGGACCACACCGGGACTCAGGAAATATAATATAAACAGTAACCATCAACAAAACTAAACAAGAACCAAAACCCTAGGAATATAAATATGAAGAAACAAACCAGGAAGAACAATAATAAGACATTAAAAAACTCTGGGCCCTAGACCCGGAGACCATGACAAGTGCACCCATCTTCAGATCTGCAACAATAGCAACCTGAGACTAGCAAGGTGTAGCTAATAAAGTGGCTGGTGAGTGCATGAGTCCTCATGGTATACTTACATGGCAGCTTTGCCCAGATAGGCCAGGGGTGACTTAACAGAAAAATTACTGTTTGGCCTACAGCGATTTGCAATGCAATAAGAAAAACAAAACAACAACAGAAACCCCATCTGCTTCTGTGCCAGCAGAGTGTAAAAATGCTCCAAGCCCAGCGTCCTCTAAAAAACTGGGCTGGCTTTATCACCACCACCCAAACTTTCCTCTACTTTTTTAGTGTTTTAGCAGAAACAAATTAATTGATCAAAACGACTTTCAGCTGCTCCAATGTCACCACAGCAGGTAGCTCTACATGTCTGATTTGGCAGGGGATTTGCATCTCCAGCTGGAACCACTGGCCATTAGCTTGGAAATAAGCTTGAAAATTGCTAAAAGCATAATTAGAAGTTTAAAAAAAAATGCATACTGCTTATATAGCTGTAATGACACCATCAGTGTCATTACAGCTATATAAAAAAAAATATGTGCTAAATCACAGATGTTAATCTGAAAATAAAAGTGTGCCTTCACCTGTGAAATGAACACAGAAGGACGCAGATGGAAATCTTGTTAGGAAGTCATTTGGAAATCTCCAGCTGAATCCTGTATTGATTAAAGAATGAGTCACTAAGCTGTAAGGTCTCCCTGACAGGCTGGCAAACCTGCTCAGGTCCATGTCGAACGCGGACAGATTATTCGATACGTTGGATTCGATAAGGCATACACAGTATGCTGCATGCATTCTGTAAATATACATGGTGACATTTGCATATTAAGGGTTTAGAATGAACTTTAATGGATAATGGATCTTAGATTCTGATATTTTATCATGTATTTTGCACACTTCACACTTCAGAGCTACAGTATGTATTGTTAATTAGCGGCCTAGATAATGTACCTTCAGTGTCAGAACAGCCAGGCTTTAAGCCAAACAGGAAAGAGTCTAATGCTCCGTTACTCAGTTTGAAGTCAGACTTCTGGCTTCTCTCTCTGGACTCGGCTGTCTCTAAGTGTTTTCTCTTGTTTGGACCATTGATTGCAGCACTCTCGTCTTGTGAACAGCAGACACAGCTTGCATAAAATGGGGTTTAAGCCAGTGAAATCCTCTGGGCTCCGTCGCTAGAACAAGAAATAAGATGTGTTTTTTGTGTCTTTTAAAGATAGCTGTCCTGCTGACATGGCGACTAATATTCTCATCACTTCTTCACCTCCCCCTTTTTTTCCAATTCTTTTCTCTTTTGGTCTCTCTCTTTCAGAAATACAAATGCTCACACTACCCCCAAAAAGAGCATGCATGCATGCATAAACATTTATCACCAAAAAGCCAAAATTTCTGAAGGGTTTCCACTCAAGAGCTTCCTATCTCGCCAGTTTGTCTCTCTCTCGTCCCTCTGGGGGGAAAACAACAAAATGATTTTATTACTCATCGCATATTTTACTCAGTTGTATTTGTCATCACATTGATTCATCAAAGCGAAGTCTGCATTGGAGAAATTTTCAGACATTAAAGAGTTGCCTTTATCCTTAGTCGTCCTTTATTTTTAAATTTAAACACCTGTCGTTTTCTTTTTTTTACAGCAACGTGGACACGGATGAACTCTGTGGTAAGTTGAGACTGACTCAGTATAGACAGAAAAGTAAAGACATGGTCACATGCTCTTAGACCAAACCCCTACAGGCTGTGTGAGTGAGGTGTCACACCAGTGCTTCTTCAACAAAACACCTGCAGCCCTGTCCCAGTTGCCTGACTCACAAAGTGTTTTGATTTTTTGTTTTTTTGGTTTGTTTTTTCTGCTGTGAAGAGTACTTCTCCCAGCACCTCGGTGAATACGAGAACGTGCTTGCTGCCTTAGAAGACCTGAACATGTCCATACTGAAGGCAATGGACAAAACAAAGAAGGTAAGATATTCTAAATGAATGTCAACTATCTATATTACTGTCTATTGCTTCTCTGTTAATATTCACATATCTTGTGGGCATTCATATTTGTTGAATTTCTCTTGAAAGTGTAGTTTTCTTTCTCACATTTATTTCTACTGCTGTTTACGTCTCAGATTTTGTGCAGCTGTTTGAAACAGAATAGGAGGTTTGACACAACAGCTATTTTCAATGCAACTTTAAAATTATACGTACCTTCTATATTGTCAGATCACACAAGATGCCAGGTTTCAGTCAGGGAGCATGTCTCAGCAAATAAAACAATTTACTCACTGCCCATCATTTTGTATCTGAATGTAGGTCGCCAATGTCATATGTCTAGTGGTAGTCACTATTTCAAGTGATTTTATTGTTATTCAGTGATCTAAGGTCACTGCAATGCTGCTTGGTTCTTAATAAGAACACTTTTCCATCTGTGAGGCTGTCCTCACAGATAGCTGTCCTTTGATAACAGTTTTGCTTTGAGCTAAAAGATAACACTTCTTTACATGTCAGCATGCTAACGCCTGCTAACACAAAATACAACTGGCTGATGAAAGTGTCATACACAAAAGTATAGGCTGCCAGCTGCCATTTTGCCATAGGAAGACAGGCGTTACTAATGACATTAAGGTTGTGCTTTTATATAGATACAGAGTTACTAATCATATCAAAATAGCTGGTGAATAATTTGAGGCAGATACTGAGAAGTTTTAATTCCTGCGTACAATCCCTTTGAATTTGACCTTATTTACTAGCATACTGCTAAAATGTATGTGCCGTGAAAACGTATTTGCCCCCTTCCCAGTTTCTTAGTTTTTGCGTATTTGTCACACTTAAATGTTTCAGATGATTAAATAAATTTTAATATTAGACAAAGACAACCTGAGTAAATGCAGTTTTTAAATGATGATTTCATTTATTAAGCAAAGAAAGGCTATCCAAACCTACCTGGCCCTGTGTGAAAAAGTAAAACCTAATACCTGGTTGTGCAACCCTTGGCAGAGAGCAGAATTCATGCTTCCATCGATTATGGCAAGTCATCCTGAAGCAGCAAAGCAGCCACTGGAATCCCAAAGCCTTAGAAATTGCTTTGTAACCCTTTGCAGACTGAAAATTCAATTCAATTCAATTTTATTTATATAGCACCAAATCACAACAAACACTCACCTGAAGGCGCTTTATATTGTGAGGTAAAGACCATACAATAATTACAGAGAAAACCCAGCAATCCAAACGACCCCCATGACAAGCACAGGGCGACAGTGGGGAGGAAAAACTCCCCTAGATGTCAGTAACTTTGTTTCTCAGCTGTTTTTTTAGATCATGGCATCATGTGTTGCTTTTTCAGATCTTTTGGCCCGCTTCGCTTTGTCAGACAGCTTCTGTTTAAGTGATTTCTTGAGTCAACAGATCTGACAGTAATCAGGTTTGGGTGAGGTTAGAGAAACTGACTAATATTAAAATTTGTTTGATGATCTGAAATATTTAAGTGTGACAAATATGCCAAAAAAAAAAAGAAAAAAAAAAGATCAGAAAAGGGGGCAAATAGTGAAAAAGTATTTTTCACTGCACTGTTTTTATACCTGCATGTTAAAGTAAACATTTAGCTCCATCTTGGCAAATGGCTATGAGCTGCCTTCACGCTGTATTGGCAAGAAGAAAACATTTTTATTATCTGACGATGAGATTTTTCTTTGCTAGACATTGGACACCCTGATCATGTGTGTGTCTTTCACGGTGATCGAGTAATGACTCGGGGAGTGTGACATGTGTGGCAAGTTCTGTCAGTTGGGGTAACAGAGGAAACATTTACTTAAACTCAGAAGATGCAATGACAATAAGAAGATGTTTGATTCCCCCAGAGTGTGGCCAAAGCTTCATGCTGAAAATCAGCATGCTCCTCTGCTGCACAGCTGGCGTCCTCAGATCTCCCATTAGTCAGATTTCCATTACAGAGCCAGAAAGGACAAGCCACGGCTCATGCATGCTACTAATGAACCCTCAGAACAAAACATGTTATAATTCTTTTTGGACTTGCAGCCAACACAGAAGACAAATTGAATGGATTGTGGTTGCGTTACCAAACAAATATGGCTTTTGATCTTTATGTATTACGTCCTCTTGATCTTACTGTCTGAAGCAGAGTGCCCCTTTGCGTTATCAGAGAGGAGAGGAAGGAAGATGAGAGTGACAAGAGTCAAAAAGGCAGAAATGATCAGACATGAAGAACAACGGTAGACTGAAAGGAGAAATGATAAAGAGAAATGGGAAACGGATGTGAGCAGAAGGAAGAGAGGTGGCTTATTAGATCTGCAGGGAGAGCTTCCACTTCTTTGTCGCACTCTCTCGTTTTCTTTGTAGTATCTCAGCTGGCACACACGACACATGCTGTGAAGCTCAAATCGCCTCTAAGATCTTCAGTGAAGCGGACGCATCTCATCGTGGCCATTGTGTGGGAGTCAAACCATTAAATTGTTAGTTTTAGTTTTTAGATTTTTTTTTTTTTTTACTGGCACAGAAAGAGGTAACAAATGATGACATCCAACTTCAACATGTAAAAGCTGTAGTGACGGGGAAAAATGATGAACAATGGCGGATATAAAATGTGTGGGGGTTAATAAGAGGAAAAAGTCAGCAGTCAAGGTAGATTTTAAGAAAAATGTCATCAAAAAGGAAATTATATTAACAAGTTGATTAAGAAAAGATGAAGTGTAAAGATGTAGTAGAAACTGACAAGACAAAACGTTAAACCTGAGGCAGGCTGTGAATTACACATGCTTGAAATTTCACCACTTCTACAGAGAAAATTACACCTACCTCTGCAACCCCTTTTGCAATCATCCGAAGGTCTCAACATGTTCAAGCTGAGGTGCAAAAAATTCAAATTGCACCTCAAATCATTTCTCTGTTCTGCAAGAGAATAACAGAACCCGGAAATGAGACACTGTGGAGGTGGAGGGGACAACCAGGGAGTGCGTATGTTGAGGTTTTGTGCTTTGAGCAAATGTGATTCACCTTGCGCTCGGCTTTTAAAAGGCGTTAGTCTTTCCTCACAAGAAAAACAACACTCCAAATCCCGCCTCAGTCAGTCTCATAAAAATCTCCAGTGTTTCCTCGCAGACACTCAAACAGGATATTTTAGCCCTAACGAAGGCAAATTATTCTACACAAATTGGACAGACTGTGCAATAACTTTCAAATTAAATTCCAACACTGGGCTATGAATGAGACGCAGGACTTCCCACTGCTGCAGCCTTTTTGCTTGCGCTTTTATAACCTGTATTTGATAAAAAAGATTTCTTTGACCTTAGAATGAGTCATAGCACAGAAAAAAAAATCCCCGTGTTTCTCTGATTGTCTCCGGGTATTGGCTGAGCAAGAAGGAGAACAGATGCTCCTTTAGTCATAAGAATAAAGCTCAATCGTCTCTGTTGGGCTGTGTATGTATTTGAGTGGGTAGTCTCTGGCTGGGGATGTGTGTGAGGAGGCTGGGTGCATGTATGCATTCACAAGGTGTGTGATAAGTGTGTTGAATTTATGTGCAGGCTTTTATATCCATGCCTCATATCTGTGCACATGTGCGGGGGAGCTGGGACGAGCATTTAAATTAGAGCCAAATCTATGTGATCACTTCATTTTTTTTTTACACAGATATTGATGCTCAATCTGCAATCAAAAGTTTTAATTCATGAAAATAATGCGCATAAAACCGCTGCTGCGTGATAAAATGGACCCGTGCAATCTGCTGTTGGAAAGCTCAAAATAAGAGGAAATTGACACACAGACACTAAAACAAACAGACTCGGTGTTGTGCAGAGTTTAGCTGTTGGGCTCAATCAGTTTGCTTTTGACGTCATTTAATTATAATTGTTAATCAGGATTTTTACAATTACTAAGGTAAAAACAACTGACTGCGGCTGAGGCTGAGGTATGATTGCAGGGCTGGGATTGCATTTATTCAGTCCAGACTTAAATGCTATGATTTTAGCAGCAGTGCCGGGTCATAGACTGAGGTAGAAAATTATAGAAAACTACACGTCATTGCCTTCAACAAAGCTCTCCTTTGACCTTTTGTACGACTGAAAATAAAAGATCAAAGAAGAGGCAAAAAAAAAGAAAAAAGAAACATGCTGTTTAAAATGGTTCTATATTGTTGAGATGGACACACACACACACACACGCACAAAGGTGGAGATCGCAGGAGACTGACCTTTACCAGTTTTGTCGTGACTCACTCTTGCTGAGCGAATGCCCAGGCATGCGAACATGTGTGTGTATGTGTGTGCGTTTGCCAGGGGATCAAACAATACCTGTGTATGAAAGATAAGCAACACTGCAAACACTGCAGAGATTTTGTGTTATCTTTACTCCCAATTGTTCCAGTTGTCAGTTTGCATGTGTATGTATTTGTGTCTTTTAGAGATACCGTATGTTGTTAATAGGACTGATGGGGAGGAGTCTTAATGATCTGAATGCTGGAGGAGCTGCTAAGAGTTCATCTCTCTCCCAGGAGGACTCCCACTCAGCAAACTGTAATTAGTGTGTGCATGTCTGTGTGTGTCTACACACACAGACATGCACACAACACATAAACAAGTCCGGCTTTTAAAATTCATCCATTTTTCTCCGTGCTAATGAAAAACACAGCAGTTACCCAAAGACAGAAGCACTATCTTTTGTTTCCTTCCATGCATTACTCACTCTCTAATCTAAGTTGCATTAGCATCTGCCTTCAAATGCCTCATTGTAAGTGGAGTGTACAAACAGTCATGGTGCTCAAAACTGTGGGAGCAGGTGTGCCATGAAAACAGCAAACTGCTATGCTGACCATCCCTCATTCCCCTTTGATTAGATCCAAAGCAGCACTCAGCCCTGCTGCGCTGTTCCAGCCATAACAAATGACATCTCTCCAAATTCTCATTGAGTTGTATTTTTTCACCTCCTGTTTTGCTCCTTTCAGAACGCAGTTACTAGATTCAAAGACTGATTAAAATACAAATCATTTATTGATCTCAGCTAGAAACAAACGTTTGAACCAAATGTCGCCCTCATTTGCAGCTTTCTCAGCTCAGCCAGGTCAGTATATCAGTCAGCTGCCTATACAACACTTGCAGTTGCCCACGTCTGGTCTACGCTAGCTAGCTAGATAGTTAGATAGATAAATAGACACCCGAGGGAAATTAGGGCACATGCCATAAGTGAACTAAAGGTGTCAGAGTGTGTGTACCAAGTGTGTCTTCAAGAAAATCAATAAAATATTAGCTGCAAAGTTTGATTCATGGACAGAATTCTCCAGTTAAATCATGACGTGAACAAATAAATGAGTTGTAAGCTTGTTTAAAGCTAAATGGATGACTTCAGCTTTCACTTTGCAGCAACATTCTGTTGTTAAACTTTACTCACTTTAAGTTCTCCACCCTACATTTAACTGGACGTCACTCGACACATTGCTGACATCAGTCTATTGTGATGGATCAAATACAGCTAACACGGTGGCTTTTATTAGATGAGTTAATAAGAAGACCAACGGTTTGGCATCTTCTCCTGTCCTCTCTTCTCTTTCCAGCAGCAGTGTTGTGTAATCTTTTCTAAATGAATGATCTCGTGGGCATCTTTTAATTAGCAGAGGAGGTCTGGGCGTTGAGTGACTCCCGGCTGGCATGTGAAACTTGTCACAGCTCTCCACGTTCAGCCCGCCTTCACTGTGCCTCCTACTCTAACTTGTCCTCCTCTAATCGCCTTGATTGACAGGATTATCAGGAGTCCACCCACTTGGAGCAGTTTGTGACCCGCTTCCTGCTGAAGGAGACAACCAATCAGCTTCATTCACTTCAAAGCTCACTCGAGTGTGCCATGGAAACCACAGCCGAGCAGACTCGCCAGGAGAAGTAAGAACAAATCTCCCCTGGTCATTCTCACACACACACACACACACACACGCGCACGCACACACACACACACACACACACACACACACACACACACACACACAATTAGCCTTTCAAACATGAACAGAATGTATCGTACAATGGCACCCATAATTACACCTCTCACAGATACTCACTTTTTTTTTTCCAAACCACACACACCAATTTGCTTCTCACATTTTAGACTTGAGGATGCCAGCACAGGTTCTTCCTAAGTGTTTGTAAAGCACACCTGCTTTTTGTTGCAATCCAGCAGATATTTGTGGCTCTTAATTTATCTGATTAATCCGTTTCCTGTGAAGAAATGTAGACAAAATGGATCAAATTAAAGAAGGCTTATTAATACTTGAGAGAACCAAAGTGCAGCGTATGCATGAGCATATTCAACATATTCATTGTATGAGACAAAGTAATCAATTACAGGCACTATTAGCCACTGTGCAAGCTATGCATGACAACACATTCCAGTATTATAAAACTAATTCCCAGAACCTATATAGATGCTGATAATCTATATAAACCCTAGGCAGGTTATATAGTAAGTTTCATCCAGGTTGATTAACATGCGTAGGAGTTTGGGAACATACATACATTATTATAATAAGATAGTTATAAATAAAAACAGAATGCAATGATTTCCAAATCTCACAAACACATATTTTATTTGCAGTAGAACATAGAAAGCATATCATATGTTTAAACTGAGAAAATGTACCACTAGATGAAAAAAAAAAATAGCTTATTTTAAATTTGATGGCAGCCAGATGTCTCAAAAAAGTTGGGAAAAGTAAATGATGCTAAAAAGAAACAGCTGGAGGAACATTTGGCACCTAATTAGGTTAAATGGCAACAGGCAGGTAACACATTGGGTATTTAAAAACAGTGGCGGGCCGTGCATTTCACACCTAGGCCTTCAGGAGTGCTCCACCTGAATTACTCCACCCTCAATAACTATT
>JAVDPK010002399.1:71740-98590 GCA_034780415.1 Cichlasoma orientale | reverse complement strand
ATATATTCCCCAACTGGGTGGCGAGTGGTTGTTGGCTGTCGCTGGGTGAAATTGATTGCAAAAAGATGTATGGGGCCACACCATAAAATCTCCTTTAACTGCTTTGGCGCTAGCAGATTGCAGCAATCACCAGTCTGCAAACACTCGCCAGCTGCAAGTTTCTACTCACTGGCTGCCTCGTTTGAGCATGTTTGTGTGGGACTTCTGAACTCACAGTCAAAGCTGAGATAACCATTATTAGGGTTACTGGCCCCCACTGACATCACTATGACCCAAGATCTAAGAAAACTGACACTGAGCATTCAGACCAGTGCAAGGCTTTATTTCAGATGCTGTCTATGTTATTAAGAGAAATCACCACTGCATATGCAGTGCCATGAAAAAGTATTTGCACCCTTCCTGATTTCTTATTGGTTGTTGCATTTAAATGTTTCAGATCATCAAACTAATTTTAATATTAGACAAAGATAACCAGAGTAAAAACAAAATGCAGTTTTTAAATGATGATTTCTTTTATTGAGGGAATAAAAACTATCCAACCCTAACCGCCCCTGTGTGAAAAATACTTGCCCTCTTCTTAAATCATGAATGAACTGTGATTAGTTTGAGTGTTTCTCAAACTGTGGGTCATGACAGGTGGGGCGCAAACAACTTGGGAGAAAAGCCAAATGTTGAACATCGGATTGATTTTCACAGCGGAGCAAAGAAAATACGTTAGCAGGGAGCAACAAGCGAAATTCTCCACCATCTTCACAACACACCATAATAGGTGCAGTTCAAATCCAAGGCTCTCACAGTGGCTGCCCCTGGTAGATGCTTGTGCAGCCCACAAGAACAACCAGAAAAGAATGCACTACTTTAAATTTAGCTCATCCACAGTTCATGTTATACTTTGACACAGAATGAGCCCGGGGGAGCGTTTCTCTTCTATTTCAGACCTTCTGTATCCAGCCATCGCAGCACACCAAACCTTTTTAACAATAACATTACGGTTGATGTCAAGAGTTTTAACAGTCAATTACTAACATATACCACCATCCTCTGAATGAAATATCACAAAACACTTTAAGCTCAGAGATGTTTAAAGTGTACTTTGTTTGTGCTGTCTTCCAACCGCATGCTGTCTGCCTAAATCACAACTCAGTCAACAAAACTTGAAGAACCTCCTGATTGAAATCATGTTCAGAGGCTGACCACATGATTCCCCAACTTTATATTTGCAGTACGTTACAACAGCTTAAGGCCAGACACACGACTCTGCATTATTTTGGTGCAGAGTAGCAAAATATCAGATGACCATTTGGATGCATAAGCACTAAAAATATCAGTTGTGAAAATGGCATTTCCCACCGAGTGTTGGTGATGACAGTCATACATTCTCCCTGCACTCCTCCTCGTACTGGCAGCCCTGTGTGAGCTTTCAGCTACTCAGCCTGAGACTTTCAAAATATATCAAGCACTGGACTGGATTTTGGTGGAGAGGAGAGGAGAGGAGAGGAGAGGAGAGGAGAGGAGAGGAGAGGAGAGGAGAGGAGAGGAGAGGAGAGTCAAATTGAAATACTGCTTGACAGCTGAACTGTTTACAGTTTTGGTTTGTCGACACCAGTGATCACCTATAAAGAGGTGGCCTCCACTTACTGTAGCTTCATTGCAGACTGTGCACTTGACCACGTGCTGATGCAGCTTTCCATCCAGGTTGATGAGCGACTGGCATACACGGCAGTTGATGACAGGCACACCGCCGGCATCGGGGCTGGCGATGGCTGTGTAAGGAGGAGGTAGTTCGGCTTTGAGAAAGAGGAAGGCAAAGCACACAGACACACAGCCAGCTGTTAATCACATGCGTCTGGAATATAGCAGCTTCATGAAGAAAAATCATGCTTTCTGTGTCCAGTAAAAGAAAACTGCATTTTGTACTTTGTAAACAGAGAATAATGCAAAGTATCTGAATGTATCTGAATATTTCCACCCAAGATTGAGGGTTGAATTAGTTGCATGGGAAGCCAAATTAACCTGTCTTGTGTTAATAAACACGATCAAATGGCCGGCATTTACAGACAAGATTTTCTCTTCATGTCTGCAAAGCCTACTGTGATCGGACTATGGTGGCTACTCTAATGACCTCTGTGCTGCGTAATTCCACATTAACCTCATGTATTTAGTCCATTTTTCAGGGTTTTAACACAGTTAATCTATAGACTTGCACCAGTCACTGCCTTTACTACAACAGCACCAAGGGCTATTTAAAATTCTGGTAATCTCAAATCTGTAACATAGATGAAGCCAATAAAATCTGTGGTTACACAATTAAACATAATGCCTCTATTAGTGTGAATGAAATGTGAGTTCACAGTAATTAGACTCTTCCTAAAGTGAGGCACTGATGGGGCAGATATACAGCTGAAATCAGTTGTCTAACGTTTACTTAGCTAAAAGGATATTAAACATATTTACATCATCATTCAGGCAACACACAATTCTTTTTTTTATTTTAACAAAAATGCCAAATAAATGTCCTCGTTCCAGATGTGAGGTGATGTGAAGAGCTGCTGCTTTTCCCCTCCATGACAGGAAATTAAATATGTTTAGGCATTGGGCTGTTTTTTTTGGAGAAAAACTGAGGATACAAACATGCTTTCTGAATTCATGGCAAGCATTTTTTTTTTTTTTTAGTATTTTCTGACATTTTACAGACTAACAATCAATTTCTGAACTACATTAACCAGCTATTCTCTACATCGGACTGATACCAGTACATACAGTCTCTCTGTGCCACTTCATCAAGTCTTTGTTTACCTGACTGAGGACTACTGAGCGAACACAAAGAAGCCTTCCAAGCTGACAATCGACCGATTATTAGAGTCTTATCTCGCCCTGAATGAGATAATGGCACGAGTCGGTGGGTAAACGAGCTTGGCTCCAGCATTTAGAGACTCTCACCCAGCTGACACCGCAGGGACAGATGGGACACCCGTCTGCATTTGGACAAACCTGGCTACAAATACAACCTGAGCATGCCAAGAGTGGAAACTCCCACTGAGTGCAGGCAGCAGGGTGGCTCTTTACACAACAAAAAGTAAAATGAATCATCCTCTACTATGCTTTGTTAATCTAAGATGTAACACTGTGCAATCAGATGGAGAATATATTCTATTATTTCACAAAAGCTTATGATTAAATCTTAATTTCTGCCGCTGTCCGCATCCACCAGCGCTCAGTCTCAGGTCTGTTTCTCCTCCTCCTCTCTCTCTGCTTTGTGCAGCAAACAGCAGCTAGAGGTTTTCACGAGGTGTCCACGGAGCCAGAGGAAAGACGAGAAGATGCTCTATCACTACCACCACAGCATCCAGCCCTGCATTACGGGTATCAGACTTGAAGACTTCACTTGTGGTTTAAAATGCCAAACTGAACATGTGGTATGCAGACACCAGTGGTTCTGGAGAGCTTTCTGGTTTTTATTTAGCTTCCAGTTGCCTGTGTGGCAAGAAAAGAAAAAAAAAAGAACCTCTCTTTCAAGTGATTCTACAATTTTCCTATTGCCAACACTACAACACAGCTTTTTGCCCATTTCTCACCACATTCAACCTTACAAATTTCATTGAGAGTCAACAAATTTGAGGGTTCAAACTCCAGAGTTATCACCTAAAGCAGCTGGGTACTGCATGTGTGTAAAATATGATATAACATTTTTAAAAATAAGTATAAGTATTTTTAAAATAAATATGACTAATTTTAACATTTTGTTTAGCTCGTGTATAGTTAAAGCAATAGTTAAAGGTTTGTTTGGGTTTTGATGCTCTGATTCTGATGATAAATCAGCTTCTGTCACATTAAGATCGATCTCATTGTCTCATCTTGTACTTTTATTCATGGAGCAGCCTTTCCAGATTGGGCAGTTCTCCGGCTCAGTGACCCCTCCTCTCCTCTCATAGACAGGGCATTGAGTTCAGTCAGCTGTGCTTGCAAACCTGTGACTGATAACTGATGACCGTCTAACGCAAATATAATTTCAGTTTTTGTAGTTACGCTGAGTCACTTTTTCTGTGATAACAGTCTTGTTGTTGGTTACATTAAATTAATTTTTAAAAGTTGATGTCAAATAATAACTTTAAGTTGCATTTGCTCTTGCAACCAAACCACATGCACACTGCTGAAGCTGCTCACTCTTTGGAGCCAGTTCTTCATTACCAAAGCCAGCAGGAGTGGCACAAAGTGTGGTCTTCTGCTGCTGTAGCCCACCTGCTTCAAGATTTGACATGTTGTGTGTTCAGAGATGCTCTTCTGCATGCCTTGGTTGTAACAGGTTGTTATTTGAGTTACTGTTGCCTTACTATGATCTCAAAACAGTTCTTTTGCTGCAGTTTATTAGTATGGCTATTTTAGGGCAAAAATATCAAGCAGCAGCCACTGAATTTCCACCTGTTACTACTACTGAACATTAAGCATTAAATGTAAATCATAAAATCAAAAAATTCAAGCCACTGCTCACTTAAATTCCTTTATGCAGCTGCTCATTAGTCAAAGCATCATCACAGTCATTGTGTTTTCGGAAAATGTCACAGTTTTGGCATCTTAGGATCAAATTAAGCCATTTTACAAACCCAAACTGGAATTAGCCAATAATCCAGTCTGCAGAGAGGGAGGAGGGAGAAACTGTGTCACTGTGTTAGCATCCAGCCAGGCTGTCGCTTCTTAGATTATTACAGTCCAGCGTTTAAGAGTTTAATCCCGTGGTGAAATATGAATTCTGTGGGATTAGACATCTCGAGAACAACAAGCACGTCTCTCTCTCTCTCTCTCTCTCTCTGCTTGTTTGAAATTAGCCGTTTGGCCTGAAATGCTCCTTAAAGAGATTTGCACGGTCAATGAGTCCATTCATTTGCTGCTGAACATCCGCAGTTGCTGCAAAGCCAAGAAATGTTGATTCTGTGAGCCACTAACAAAAAGTTAGGAGTAGAAATGGCGTCAGAAGCTAAAAGAAAAAGCCAAATACTACTGCGAGGAGCACACAAAATCTAATCCTCAGACAAGAGAATGTGATCTGAAGTGAAAGTAAAGCCTGAATCAATATTTAATGGCAACAAAACACAAGAGGGGCTCTGTGTGAGATCATGTATTTCTCCAGGCCCCGCAAGGGCTTTGCTTCTTCGTTCTTCTTCTGAGAAATTGTGAATTTGATGAGACTATATTCAGACCAAAGGTCAGTCCAGACAGCTGCTTCCAGTCTGACGGAGGATTTATGAGCTGCATGCATTGTGGACCGTAACCTACATGGAGCAGTTAACTCAGCAAAATATGGTGCTCTAGTTACATATTTATGTTTTCTACTGTATGAAAGCTGCAAATCATGCAAGAAGCGCCAAATGCTCGTTGTTTACAGCACCATTCCCATGCAAATATGCAAACTCGCAGCTGCCATCACTAATAACATGACAATATGACATTTAACTAATGTGGTATTATTGGTCCATAGAGGGCACATCTGGGCATTCTGTTGATTTGCAGCTGGACAAAAGTATGCTCGCCTGCCTTCATCTGCAATGCTCCCACGTCAACATTCAACCCAACATCTACTGAGGGTTTGCAGAGCTTCAGCTCACACCTTTTTTTCCCCTTCTGGCCAAAATGATAACAGGCCCCTGTGAATCGTGATGTAGAAATCTCTGCACTAAAAAACACTGGTGGTGATGGTATTACTGTAGGCCCCTCTACCCTAACCCACTGCTCCAGTTCTCACAGTGCAAGCTCCACCTTTCAGTCAGCTGCCGACTGATTTCCCTCCGATGCCCTTGCCTCGCCTTGCTGCAGCTTTATTTACGCACTCGCACAAACTCGATACGCCCTAAAAATGATTCAGCATGCAGGCGGCGGGCCTCTACATGTCGTGTGTTTACCTCGGGGACTTGAATCCTGCAGGTACGGGGGAGCAGTTGGGGTCACATTCTCGGAGTTGGGGCCCGACAGCAGCGGAGATCGCTCGTCCATGCCGTCGGAGGCCATGTCGTTGTCCGTGAGAGAACTGACGGGAGGCTCCTGGCTGCACCGGGTTTTCCCTCAGCACGGAGGAGCAGCCAGTGGCTGGTTGTTGGTGCCAGTTGCTCCGGTCCAGCAGCAGCAGCAGCAGCAGCAACAGACCCGCTGACGGAAGCCTGGAGGGGGGAGGAGCTCCGCGCTGGTCCCCGCCCCTCTCAGATATGGCCCCGGGTATGGGCAGTGTCCGTGATTCGTGGGGCTAAAATGCTGCTGCACGCTGCGATGCCCCCCCCCCTCTTCCCCCCCTTAGAAGCGGAATTAATTTAAAATGTGTTGCAGCCTGTAAACTAAATGCAGCATTATTTAGATTTAAGCCCCAGAATAGTCAGAAGTAACTGTATGGAAAACCTGTTTGGAGACCAAATAAGAAGATAAAGTTCCAGTGTTTAATGGTGAGAATAAGAAAAACAATTACAGTTGTTGCCACTAGATGTCACAGCAGGAGCGCAGTTAATGCATATTTGCACCATATTTTACTATTTAGACACGGCTGATATCAGGTTTACAGCTGTTGTGTTTCTTTGTAGACTGTATATGTTTTTAGTATTTATTTACCATCGCACTTAACGGTTTGTGATTTGTGATTTGTTTTATTTATTCAGTCAGTCATGTCGTTCTTAAAAAGTGAAAAAAAGTGAAAACTCCAACAACTGTCTCTTTTTCCTGTTTGTACCTCAGTTACTTCAAAATTGAGACAAAAATGTTCATTTCCTCTTTTTTCTTAATCTGAATGGAAATTATAAACCCAACTACTGAAGTTTATTCCCTAAATGCTTTGAAAATCATGATCTGAAGTTAATACAACTTACAAACCGAATTTAAAAAAAGTTGGGACGCTGTGCAAAATGTAAAAAAAAAAAAAAAAAAAAAAAAACAGAATGCAATGATTTGCAAATTTTATAAACTCATATCAAATGTTTAAAATAAGACTTTTTACTATTTCACGCGGAATATCAGCTCATTTTGAATTTGATGGCAGCAACATGTCTCAAACAAGTCGGGGTGGGGAAAAACACTGGAAAAGCTAATTAGGTTAATTGGCAACAGGTTAAAAACATGATTGGATTTCAAAAAAAAGAGAAGTTTTGTTTTTTTTATCCAATCTTTCTCAGAGTTTCTCAGAAATAAAGATAGGCAGAGCTTCACCAATCTACAAAAAAATGTGTCTACAAATTGTGGAACAATTTCAGAATATTATTCCTCAATGTAAAATTGTGAAGACTGAATATCTCATCATCTACAGTACATGATATCATCTAAAGATTCAGAGAATCTGGAGAAATCTCTGCGTGCAAGGGACAAGGCAAGTCAATACTGAATGCAAGTGATCTTTGGGCCCTTGGGCAACACTGCATTAAAAACAGGCGTGATTCTGTCATGGAAATCACTGCATGGGCTCAGGAACACTTCCAGAAATCACTGTCTGTGACCACAGTTCACTGTGCCATCCACAAATCTAGGTTAAAGCTCTATCATGCAAAGAAAAAGCAAATGTGAACATGATCCAGAAATGCCACCGTGTTCTCTGAACAAAAGCTCATTTAAAATGGACTGAGGAAAAGTGGAAAACTGTTCTGTGGTCAGACAAATCGAAATTTGAAATCTTTTTGGAAAACATGGATGCTGCGTCCTCCAGACTAAAGAGGAGAGGGACCATCCAGGTTATTATAAGCTCTCATTTCAAAAGCCTGCATGTCTGATGGCATGGAGGTGCATTAGCGCCTATGGAATTGGCAGCATGCACATTTGGAAAGACAATGTTGAAAGGTATGTACAGGTTTTAGGTCAACTTTTGTTCTTTCTCAGGGAAGACCATAAATATTTCAGCAAGACAATGCTAAACCGCATACTCCATCTATTACAGCAGCATGACTTCATAGTAGAAGAGTCCATGTACTGAAACTGATCTCCCTGCAGTCCAGACTTTTCACCAACTGAAAACATCTGGAGCAACTCACTGCATTCTGTTTTTATTTACATTTTACGCAGCGTACCAACATTTTTTTTTTTTTTTTTTTTGAACTGGGGTTGTAAATTTTATGCTTTTAATTCTCTGACTGAAATATGTAAAACAAATGAACTTTCTGAATGAAGTTTCTAAAGAAAAATTACCAGTAAATCACAAGATTTCCCAGCACACATGCTTATAAAGTGAAATCTTTCCATACTTGTCTGTTTTGTAGTGTGAAGAGAATGTCAATGTTGGAAACTTGCTGTGTTTCTTAAAAAAAAAAAAGTGTTGCTTGTTTCCTCTCATGACTAAAATAATCCAAACCATGATGAAAGCAAACATAACATTAATGCCAGTGGATACTTTTTAACAACACACAACAACAGTCACATTACACATTGTATCAGTGTTAGCACCTTTTAGTGCTAACACTGATACAAAGATACAAATTGAGTCTAAAATCTGTGAACTCTTACAAAAGATCAAATAAATGAAGGGCGTGTTAATGAACCGTGTAAACAAACTGAAATTAATATTTTAACTTTATTCGTCTTCTTTAGTTGACTGAATATATCGCAGCTGTTTTCCCATTTTCTCAAAATACCCGAGGAAAGTTTGGGTAGCTCACTTTTTAAGGCAGCGGGCAAACCTGAGTTAAACCAGTGACTTATAGCACAAGCTGAGCTGCATGCTGATGCAATGTTTTTCAGTCCCACCCCTCTAATGTTTTACAGTTCATCCTTAAATTCACTGTTTGTTTTCAAAAATTGCTCTTGTGTCATTTCCTCCCCTTAAATTGCAAAACCCTCAGTTGTTTGTGCCAAAATGTGTCCCATTCCTCGCAGCTTATGTCAGGGTGAAAGCCTCAGGCTGTGCAGATCCACTCTCTGGCCACTCAAAAGACTCACTAAATAAATGCAGATGCTCCATGTGGGTTTTGAGCTCATGGACCGTCTGGGTACTCTTTGAAACTTATCTCCAAAGTCGTTCCTAAAGCCGCAGTACGGCATCAAGCATCATAGATCGGGGATGGTTTCAGAGCAGCTAGTTGAAGAAGTAGTTAGAATAGTTTCGGTGTTTAAATTAAGCCTGACTCAAGCCTGTTGCTGGTGCTTTTCAGGATTCTGTAAAAAGGCTCATAAATACCAGGAGCATCGCACCTCCTTCTCCTCCTGCCGCTCAGCTCACAAAGTCTCAACATCTAAAAGGAAGAAAAGAACCACTCAGCACAGAAAATGAAGCTCACACTGAAAGAAATACACAAGTTTTTGTTTTGTTTTTTTGGAGTTTCTACTGTAACCCACACTACAAGTGTATTTTATAGTCTTTGAGGAAAGTTTCCCAACCTATCCCCTTCCACAGAGGGAAAATCCACGCTCTTGGCTCTGCTGTTACCGGGCCAGTAAAAAGTGATTCAGATTGCATGTAATAGTCTGCAGTAATCGACTCATTTTTTCCGACTGCTGCAGGCACCAGAGGAGCGCCGCTGCACACAAACACAGACTGCTCTGCCGCTGTGCTCTCTCTCTGCAAGGTAAGACCACTGAACAAAATTCACCTTATAATGGAATTATTAGGGATTACATCCTTAAGAATATCGTGGTGATCAAGAGTCCAGGATTTCCTTCAGTGACACGTTTGCAACTTTGTTTAGCTGGAGACAACTATGCTACCAAAAGTGAGGCAAATTACCGGTTAAACTACAGGAAATAAAGCATGAATTCATGTTTTCTACATGTGTCATTTATTATGCCAGAATTTTTAGTGTTATACTGTCTTTACATTTATTGTTATTTGCTGTTAAACTTTACACAATAGGCTGTATACTTTTATTTTGAAGGTTATGCCATTGAATGCATGCAGTTTAAAAGGTATCGCTATTATTTTTCACATTTCTATTGATCCGTAGAAATTTATTGGTAAATGAAAATCTCAATTTGTCCTTCACGCGCTCTTTTTCATTTGTAGAGGAAACTTAAGAATGAGGAGAGTAAATTACAGTAATAATAGTCGGTAATTATAACACTGGATAGTCTCTCATGATGCCTGCAGGTCTAAGTCTTTTTCTTTATGATGCAGCCAGTTTGGAGATGCTCCAGGGGACAGTGAGCAGGGCCTGGCTCTGCCTGTCCTGCTGCTTCCTGTTGGGGATCTGTTCTCCAGCAGAGGATGGAGGACCAGCTAGTCCTCCTACTACTTTTTCCCCTGAGCCAACTTCAGGGGAGTCAGATTTAGAGGACTGGGAGTGGGGCTCTGGATCATCTCTTCTGCATCTGCTCCACAGCTTCCCTGCTGACAGCCCCTTCGTAACCGAGTCCGCAGAAAAGCCAGTCAACTGCACCCAGCGCTTCTGGCTGCCTCCCTCAGTTCCAATCTGCTGGGAAAACATAGCAGGACCCAGAGAGTTTGCCAGGTCTCGTCTGCTTGTTCTGCAGAACAGGGCCGCCCTGCAGGCGGTGTCCACCTCCAGCGGAGTGGAGGAGGGAGGACAATCCTACGACCACCAAGCCAGAGAGGAGGTCCAGGGGATCCGTTCAGACCACCAGAACGTGATTGAAACTATGCAAAGTGTGGAGACCGTGTTTGTCTCTCTGGAAGAGAAGAGGAAAGAGGGGAAGGAGCGAGGTGTCTTTACAAGGTGAGGTGGAGAATTCATTAATCAGCTCTGTGGGAGGAGTAACCCGAGCCAGAGGAAAAATCAGTCGGTGGGTGGGAGATGTGAATATTATATTTCTTAATATAAAACAATCCTCAATAGCACATTTGAACTGAAAAGAAAAAAATCCAAAATAGAAAAAAAAAATGCATTAAATGCACCGAAATTTTATTAAAAGTAGTCACAGACTTTAAGTAATTGATAAAATGTGACATAAAGAGATATATTTTTTATTTTTCTTTGCATTAGTTCTTCTATTTTTGTTAATTTTTCCATTTATTTTTATTTTATTATTTATTTTTTCCTCTTCTTTAGTACTAAACTAAACTTTAATTTTAAAATAAACTATCAAATGGGAAAGCAAACAAAGCATTAGGCTCTCTCCGTCTGTTTTGATTCTAACGTGCCACTATAAAATGTTTTGGTTACTGAGGAGCAGCAGGCTCTCTCTCTAGGCAGAGGCCTCCACATGATCATGTGTATATTCTAATTTCTGATGCTTCAATATTAAATGTTCTATTTTTCTAACTTAGGTGTTTCAGGTGTTTTCCTTCACAATTAAAAGAACACATTAACAGGACACATAGAAAGGAAAAAGGATGGAGAAGCAAATCATATCTCTATGTCATCATATTTTATAGATTAAGAACTGCCTCTGTGATTTATTTTATAGATCCACTGATTGATGGATGGATATTTGACCCCAGAGTCTTTGAATAAATAAAATGGTCATTACAGCCACACCACAAAAGGAGTGAAACACAGATGGGAATTCTCTCTTCCCTTTGATACTCACTAGAAACTGCACGTGAATTTGATGGCGCTGCAGTCTTATACGTATCAGATATTTGGCACAAACTAGTTGAATTTGTGTGGGAGATGTTTTTCTGCACAGCTGTTCCAAAGACTGGTATCCGTCTTTGTGATCTGTAGTTTTCCTGTTCTTTCCTGTTGAAAAGCCGTGCTCTTGTAAAGCCACGCTCTAATGGCTGCAATTAAAACTCATTTTAAAACCATGCAGTGCAGCACGTGACTTAGTGTGGAGAAAATGAATACTTACCCCCCTGATTTCTTCTTTAATGACGCAGGTGCTTTTATCAGTGTTTTGGCATATTTATAGACAGACTTCATTAACCATGCAGCGTCGAGCCACACTGTACAGACGTAAAGCAGCTACATTTCCAGCTGGCCTTGGATCCAAAAAGTGATCCAAGGCATATTGTTGGGGCTCGTCCTAAATTGTTATTAGTGCGGTACTGGGGAACCCTGGACCAGTGTTGCGTGTTTGGCTCAAAATAACCCACTGCTTAACGGGCTGAGTGAAACGAGTTTCCAGCCAAACTGAGTCATTTCCAGTATTTTCCTGCACACACATCTGTCTGGACATCTGGTTGCGACGAGGCTCTGGCACAAACGTGAATGTAAAGTATGAACATTCAGCTATTAGATGTGAGCATTTGCAGGAAATGTACAAACTGGAATGCGTGTAGGACCAAATTTGTCAAAAAGTCTCATATTTGCTTGTGATTTTTCATCCCGTGCAGCATGAAGGAGCGTCTCATAAATACGAGGGATGCTCTAGAAGGCAGAGAGCTCATGGCTAACCACCTGGAGGAGAAGCTTTCCACTTTAGAGGAGACGCTTCTCAATATGCAACTTCGCCTCAGCAAACTCATCCAATACTGACGATGCTGGAAACCCCTTATTTGAACTGTATTTATATGATATGAATGTCTTGTATAACAATGTAGCCAGTGCATGCATGCTCAGGATGACTGTATTTTGTTATGAGAAAAGAAAAAAAAACACTTGATTTGCACCTTATTATGTCACCAGCTCACTTGCCAAAATGAAATGTGTAACCAGGAACCAGCAGAAATGAATAAACGTCAAATTTTCATGGAGTTTTGGTGAACACACAGCTGTAAAATCTAGTTTTACAGTCATGGTAAAAAGAAAGTACACCCTCTACATATGTGATCTTTAAATACAACCTCAAATAAGCAGCAACATACGACACATTACACAGTGCCATTATTTAACAAAAACTAAGCTAAAATGCAGAAGCAGTGTGCAGCAGTCAAATGCACTTGATAAACTGATCATCAGCAAGTGTGAGCACCTCTATAAAAGCAGACGTTTTCGTTGGTGTGGAGCGTTCAGGGGTGTGTTAACACAACACCAAGGCGGTAATACATCAGCAGTGCTTTCAGAGAAGCAACTGCTGCCTCCCATCAATCTGGGAAGAGTTATAAGGTCATTTCCAAACAATCTGAATTCCATCACTCTCCAGTGAGAAAGATTATTACCAAGTGGAAAAATTTCAAGACAGTTGCCAATTTCCCCAGGAGCGAATGTCTGCACAAATTTACAAATCAGAATCAGTCAAGAATCAGGGTGCTGCGATGGCCCAAAATCCAGACCTCAACCTGATTGAAATGCTGTGGGGAGACCTTAAAAACTGAAACAGAATATTATAAAAATGACTGAGCCAAAATTCCTCAACAGTGATGTGAGAAACTGAAAGTCATACAGAAAATGATTGCTTCAAGTTATTGCTGCTGGTTCTACGAGCTATTGAATCATGCGGTGTACTCAGTTTTGCGTTTGTTTTTTAAAAACACACTGCTTTTGCATCATGGTTTCGCATTTATGAAATGAAGCAATGACACGGTATAATGTCACATAAAATCTTAAAATTGAGAGAGGACATTTTTTCTTTTTACCAGTACTGTATATGTGTATATGTGTTTGCAAAACTGAAATCCTCCCGTGAACTGCAGGACTCGTGTGGCGCTCAGAGGAGAACATGCGAGTTGTTTAACACACGATCTGATCTTTTCAAGACTTTGGTACAAAAAAAAACAACATTCAGTGCAAAATGAATACCAGACAACATGAAGCTTTGTTTTAATATCAAATCTAAACCACAAAGTTGCAAATACACAAGGGTGTATGCCATCTAAGCTGAAACACTTTAAATATTTACATCTTTTAGAGTCTGAGATTTTTTTTGTAACTTCAGAGCATGTTCAAATGCTTTGTAGCTTTGATGGGGGAAAAGCCTGGTATCTGTACTTTTGATCAGTTTGAGCAACTTTTGATAATCAGCTCAAAACCCGACTATAAGGTTAACAAAAAGCAGTCTCATGTTTAACTGAAAAAAATCAGTTACATCAGCATATTTGAGTTTGAAATCAATGTTTCACAGCACCTTTAAAATAAAATTTTCACTCAATCAATTTTTTTTTAAAGTCAACAGTAACTCAGGAGCTGAGACATCTGCACTCCAGCTGTGTGGAATGGATTTCCATGTCTCGGATTCTCACGTGGCGCGAGTCTGCGCTGGCCTGTTATGCAAAAGCATTTCTGACAATGGTGCATGCCAATCAAGCATACAAATTTAAGTCAGTGCTACCGCCCATAAATAATCTAAGTATACGAGCGCAAATGCAAACTCGTTCTGAACTCCTGTTTGCATCATTTATTAGTAATGACAGTACTTCAGCCCACAAAAAAATATGTCTTTGTAGAGGAAATCAATTCTGCAGAAAAGGGTCACTGATCTACATTTACTGTTGCAAATTTAGTTTGGTGGCATCAACTACTTATCACAGATGTATGGTTGGACTTTTACTCCTTTCTAAGAATCTGTGTTCTTTGTTTTTAAATTTGATCTCTCAGTCTTTACTTGATTTCACATTATTCTCGTGTGGGTTTGCTTTCAGTTCCACGTCCTCTAACTTTTTAACAAAAGCCCTAAAGATGAACCCAGAGAGTTCAAAGTGTCTTTTCTGATGGTCACTTTGCCTTCAGTGACAGGCTGGACAAGTAGATGTTATAACATCTGTCCAGATGGGAAATGCGGTCCATCCTTCTGTTTCAGTAATCAGCTTCTTCTTCTTCTTCTTCTTCTTGCATTTGCTCCAAAGACTTGAGGTAATCTCGAGCCAAGATCTTCTTAGGCAGAATATCTGTCCAGGAAAAAAAACAAGAAAAATCATTTTTAAACGCGTGGTTACAGGAAAAGTTCCTGAACACCTTTTTTTTGGTCAGGAAGTGCTATTAATTCAAGAGTTTTACAAACGCTCAAACAGTAGACAAACTGCACAGCTGCAAAAAAAAAAAAAAAAAAAAAAAACATATGCAGAAAAATGCAATCGTAGATAAATGTGTAAACTTCTTTATATTTAAAATGCATCCATCTGATTTCTCACCAATATTTGGTTGATACTTTTGGATCGATTCCAATAAACTGGTTCAAAAATGTCTCGACAGGAAAGGAAAATCTATCATCAACATAAAGAGGTTCGTATTCAGTGAAAATCCAATTTAAAACCTTAACATGTCCACAGGTTAGTGCACTCCTGGCGTCAGACCCAAGCCTGGATAAATGGGCAGATAGAATGGATGAGGAAGGATCATTTCCACCTTAAAGCTGCTGAATCACTGGATTCAAACAGCCCAGCTTTCATAAGCAACAAAGCTAAGCTGTGAGTGTGAGATGCTTGGACATAGATCCAAAAATACCAAAAGAGATAAAAGCATTTTTTTTGGGGGGGGGGGGTCCTTTTTGGGAGATTTTTGTCCCTCAAGTTTTTTTCCACTTCTTTGTTCATCTGATCACGTCCAATCCAATAGTTTCAGCAATCAGGAAGCTGGTGGTGTGTTTCTGCTACTGTTTGTGTATAAAAACAGTTTTTGTACACACTATATTTTGACATATTTTAATAATAAATACTTATCAATAAATCAGTAATAAAAACAGATATGTATTAATTAACTATTTTACGATAGTTTACACTTTTACTCCCAAGTCCCCTCGAATGCACTGGCCAGCGTTTATCTAGTGAATGCAGCCTGTAAGATCACCATTTATCTCATGAAGCATCCACGTCTATTTACTGTGGGGGAGGCTGTAAACTTTGTGAAAGTAGTCCAAAACTGGTTGATGAGTGAGAAAAGCTCATTTCTGTCCGCTGGCAGATACTGAGGTGAGTTGTTGAGGATTTCCAGAACTTCTCTGTTGGTAATCTTGTGGACAACTCAGGCACTTAGCGAATAAACTCTCATATGATTTGAGAATGTAATCAAACTGTGCAATTTTGCATCGTTACACCATAGTTGTGACCCAGTGAAGCTGGGTTATGTTATTACCTAATCAGTGAAACAACCCAAAAGCTAGTTCAGTTATTATTGTAGCTCTCACACTGTAGAAGCGGCCCCTGCAGGTGGGATGCAGAAACCAAGTGAAACATGTGAAATTAATAGATTCAGATACTGTGCTGACTCTTAATCAGAATTCAAGTTTTCATTGTTAATTATTGATAAACAGATCAGGGAGTGAGGGCCGCTGTGAGCAACTGTAGTGCCAGCAGGTGTATCTCACCTGTGAGGAAGTGGAAAGTCTCCGTCTCCTGCGCCGTGTTCGCCAGGTCGCTGTATGACAGGGTGTTGGTGTCCTTCCCGGAGCCGTTGTTGAAGGAGGACAGAGCCAGATGTTGCACAAACAGCTCCTAAAACAACGACAACAACATGAGAGATACACACACGCGCTGCTTCAGCTCACAGGTCCCCGAGAGGCTAACGCTGCTAACCGTGTTAGCAGCCGCGGATGAATGAGCTGATGGTGGGCTGTAGCTTACGGTGGCTTTGGTGGTGAGGAACAGAGCGTCCTGGTTTATGCTGGAGACATCCGGCGAGCTCTTCATGATCAGCCTCACCCTGGATATCGGCAGGGAGATGGTCTTTTTGTTACCTGACGCTTGGTCGTCTTTGACGGAGCTGTTTTGAGACATCTTCTTGCGGACACAGCGCGAGAAAACCGGAACTTCAAGTATTGTTTTGAATTGTGACGCAATTTGCTTCTTCTTCGTCTCATCAGATTAAAAGTGTGTGACGGCCTTTACGCTGTAACATCGCCTCCTGCTGGAGTGGCGGCACCACAGCGGCTCATCTGCCTCCATCTCGTCTATCTCTAATTGTCTATCCTCCTCTATCACACCAACCCTCTGCATGTTCTCCTTCACTACATCCATGAATCTTCTATGTGGTCTTCCTCTTTTCCTCCTTTCTGGCAGCTCCATCTTCAACATCCCTCCTCTGCACATGTCCAAACCATCTCAGCCTTGCTTCTCTAACTTTGTCTCCAAACTGCTCATTCGTCAGCCTGTCCATCACTACTACAAACAAGAAGGGGCTCAAAGCCGATCCCAGATGTAATCTTCATCAAATACAAGGTCCATAAGTATTTGAATAATGATGCATTCTTTTGAATTTTTGCCTCTGTACACCACCACAACCCTCTACATCAAACAACACAAAGCACTCCAAGAGTGCAAACCTCCAGCAAGGCAGCTCACTCTCTGGGCAGTATTTACTTTAAGGGAACAGTATTTTGTATATATTCTTTTTTTGAGGGGGGGGGTGTCTAAATATGACTTCAGTGGATATTTTACACTCACCAAACACTTTATTGGTACACTTTGCTAGTACTGGGTTGGACCCCCTTTGCCTTCAAAGCTGCCTTAACTCTTTGAGGCACACATTCAACAAGGTGCTGGAAACATTCCTCAGAGATTTTTGTCCATATTGACATGATAGCATCAAACAGTTGCTGCAGATTTGTGTACTGCACATACATGATGTGAATATCCTCTTTCACCACATCCCATAGGTGCTCTATTGGATTGAGATCTGGTGACTGTGGAGGCCATTTGAGTACTGTGAACTCACTGTCATGTCAAGGAAACCAGTTTAAGATGATTTGAGCTTTGTGACATGGTGTGTTATCCTGCTGGAAGCAGCCATCAGAAGATGGGTAGACTGTGGTCAAAAAGGGATGGACATGGTGTCCAACAATACTCAGGTAGGCCCAGAGTGTGCCAAGAAAATTGCCCGCACACTATTACACCTCCAGCACCAGCCTGAACTGTTGATATGAGGCAATATGGATCCATGCTTTTATGTTTTTTACACCACATTCTGACCCTGCCATCTGAATGTTGCAGCAGAAGTCAAGAGTCATCAGACAAAGCAGCATTTTTCCAGTCTCCTATCGTCCAATTTAGCGTGATTGTGTGTGAATTGTAGCCTCAGTTTCCTGGTCTGAGCTAACAGGAGTGGCACACAGTGTGGCCTTCTGCCGCTGTAGCTCATTCACTTCAAGCTTTGATGTGCTGTATATTTAGAGATGCTCTTCTGCATACCTTGGTTGGTTTCTGCAAGCTGACATACATAGAAATTAACATTAACCACCAACCAGCTGCCTGGAAAGTAGGAAAATATGCAACTATGAGATGCATGCTACAGTAACAACATCTTGTAATTAACACAATTAATTCAAAGAATTTATTACAATAAACTGCAGTGACTTTAATTAAAACAATTACGTTTATCCTGAATGTTGAAGCTTGAAACATATTACCTACTCACTGTGTTGCGCTCAGTTCTCCGGTCCAGTGGGGGCGCTTGATTTAGTCGATTACCTAAATTTAAACCAAAGAAGAAGACCAGTGCCGCTCGGAATGGCTATAAACGAGCTACAGAGATAAACAATCCAGTTTTCTGTTAACTTTGGTTGTTTTCGTAACTATTTTAGAGTAATACCGTTTTGTTTAAAATCGAACTACGACAGAAAGAAGATCTCAGCCTCTCTGCTGAAGTCACGGCCACACAAACGGAACATCTTCATCCTCTCAGTGAGCTCTGTGCTATTTCTGCGCTCGCCGGCGTCGCTTTCCGAAGCGGCGACGATGCCGCTGGGTTTGAAACCATGCTGCGCTGTTTGCAAGACGAACTCCTCCTCCATGTGGAAGAAAGGAAACCAGGGAGAGATCCTCTGTAACAGCTGCACGGGAAAGAGCCCCGGCTGCGGGGCGTCAGGACCCTCCCTGTCATCCATCACTCAGCCCAGCAATGGCGGGGGGAAACAGGTTACTGACACCCGCTGTCCTGTGTTTCTAGTTTAGGGCGAGGCCTGTTTATCGTGGGTGTATATCCTCATGAGTTTGTCTTCAGGTGCCAGTTCTTGCTCTGTTTTAGAAGCTGAAGCTGTGCGTTAACACTGCAGCGGTACCGTTTACAGGAAATCCTACAGTAGCCCCCCAGAGACATGAGCAAGATAGATTAGGGATATTTTCTGTTTCAGTTAAAATACTGAGGACCATTATCTGGAGCCTATCCCAGCTCCCAGGGTCAGTATGTATTTATTTTATTTAATTATCAAGTAAAATACCTTTCTATTACTGGTTTTAACTTGACACATGAAGATATGCTTCACTGTTCATTGCCCATGTCATGTGTAAGCCAGCTTTACCATTTTAACAGGAGCAGTCGGGTTTGACTCCAGGACTTTTTAAATGCGGAGGCACAGATGGGATCAAGAACCAGTTAGGGTGGGCAGCGGAAAATCCTGTAATAAACACAGCCTTGAACTGGCTTAGAGAACACCGGGTACCACTTTCAGGCTCTCATGCTGTGCCCTGTGCACAAATAACAGCTGGTATCACATAAAAAAATGATGCTTCAAATGAGCCTGGCAGTCATTTGTTTTATAATGGCTGCTTTTCAAAGTGAAGAAATACTTAAATCCTTGGATGAGGTTTGAAATGTCTTCACAAATCTAGAGAAGTCCAGTTTTCTTCCTTTTTTCAAGCCCTCTTGACTGTTTAAATCTTTATCTTTAAGTCAAATCAGCAATATAACAGTCTGTTATCAAGTGAAATCCAACTCAAAGTAAACCCCTTTAGCACTGCAGAACTCTGCATTTTACTGAAACATTTTGTACATTAAGCGATTAATCCTCTAACACAATAATAATTGCTAGCTGTTAGTACTAGTATAGTATCTGTTTTTAGGGTAGTTTGGTTTGTTTTGGGTTTTTTTCTACAAATTTCGAGCTGCAGTTGAATGTCTGATCCCTTCTTGTGTTCGTCTGTAGTCCAAGCAGGAGATCCACAGGCGGTCTGCACGTCTGAGAAGCACCAAGTACAAAGCTCCTGCATCGGAGAAAAAAGTCTCAACGAAAGGAAAGGGAAGAAGACACATATTTAAACTCAAAAATGTAAGTTTACACACACTTGGTTTAAATTCTTTCCTAATGAGTTGATGTATTTGACCCTTTTGTCTGCCAACTTTCTCTTTTTTTTTTTTTTTTTTTTTTTAAAGCCAATCAAAGCTCCAGAATCCGTAGCAACTATCATCACGTCAGAATCCATATTTTATAAGGTACGGTGTTTATTCTTTCCAAGCATGATAAATGATCATTTTCATTTAAAACTGGTCTGATCTTTTTGAAGCATTAATTAAAGAACTGCCTTAATAAACCTTCATCCTTCACTCTGATTATATTCATATTTACAGGGTGTATATTACCAGATAGGAGATGTGATCAAGGTGATAGATGAGGAAGATGGGAAGCCTTACTATGCTCAGATTCGAGGCTTTGTGCAGGATCAGTACTGTGAAAAGAGTGCAGCATTGACGTGGCTCATCCCCACTCAAGCCAGCCCAAAGGACCAGTTTGATCCTGGGACGTACATTGTTGGTGAGCATTTATTCAGGTTTAGGCCATAGTCCAATGGAATCTGTTTAGTTAGGCTTTTAAAGAACACGTGTTTTTGCATTAGGTCCAGAGGAGGATCTGCCCAGAAAGATGGAATACTTGGAGTTTGTGTGCCACGCCCCCTCTGAATACTTCAAGTCCCGGAGCTCCCCATTCCCTACTATCCCCATACGACCAGAGAAAGGCTACATCTGGACACACATAGGACCGACACCGGCCCACACTGTCAAAGAGTCTGTCAGTGGAAGCAGTTAGTGGGACTGTGATATAGAAATGGACTCAGTCTGATGTTTTTAAACAAAAAAAATGTACATTCACATCATGCTAGTGCAGTGTCTGCTGTCACAGGCACGTCAGCAGAGGTACCTGTACCCTCAGTGGAGGTTTAATTGTAAATAGTGATATCTGAGGGGACTGTGATATCATCTGTGAGGACACAGACATTATACATTTGTCTTTAATGATGCCTGGAGCAACAGGCTCCTTAAATGACTGCCAACAGGGAGAAGCCTCACAAAAATGAGACCACCCCTCATCCAAATGATCTCAAACTCAGCGCTGCACTGATTCGGCTGCCCACCGACACACCCGCCAGGTTTGAAGGAGAACAGATGTCGCACACAAAAGCATACAGAGATTCCTTCAGTTATTAGGGAGATGATGATCACAAAACCCCACAATCATTGTGTGAAGGCGAGTTGTAATTTGGCTCTAAAGATGTGTCTACTTTTTTTAAAACAAGTTGTTCACAAATTGTGACACTGAAGTGTGTGGAAGCTTGTTTCCAACACTAGAGAAACAAAAAAAAAAATTACCAACTTTTTGCTAACTCAAAACTGAGATGATAACCGGAAATTTTGACTCATCAATGGCATTTTTTTTTTTTTTTTTTTTTGGTGGCAGAAACAAGCTTCCATAGATAGGTTACTTTTGTATTTGATAATAAACAAAAAGCTCTTTTCAATCACTACTTTTGCCTGATTTCTTTCTTCAATAAAAACAGGAAACCCTGGTGTGATTCCCAACAATGAACTGTAAGAAAAACCACAATAACAGACAGATCTGATTTTTGTGTTTGGTTTTCTTTCCCACATTTTAATTATTAAAAAAATGTAATACTTGAGTTGTGTCGAGCTGCTGTAGGCTGGTGATGTTTAAAGACTAAAATGAAACCACTTTTGTCTGTAAAGCTGTTGATTGTCTTTCAGTCAGTGTAATGGGGCCGTTTCTCAACCTGACGCTGGTTACAAGCCTATAAATGTGCACACGATTAAAAAAAATAGTTAATCTGCTTCATAAATGTAAAATTAAGCCACGTGTATTCTCGCTGTCCAGCCAATCAAACCGAGTTTAAGCGAAGCAGGAAGTGCGCGACAGTGAGCCCTCTCTCTGCCTGTGTACTCTTTGATAAGCGTCTCAGTGAAACTTCGGAGTCGTCGGTGGAATTCCCAGTGCGCGAAAAGTCTTCCTCATGTCTGTTATTTTTCCTTTCTGGGCCGGACATGCTGAGCATTTCTTGATCAGAGTATGGGCAAATTCCAGTCCAAACACGGTAAGAAGTAACATTCAATTACCTTCTGTTTTTTATATATAAATTAAATACTTTATCTTATTACTAGCGCTCACTCATCTCATTATTTGGGCAGCTTCGAAGCGCAGGCAGAGTCCGGAAGGTAAGATAGGCAACCCATGCTGTTATAGCTTATTTATTTATTTACATGAATTTATAATAACTGTTTTATCCTCCGCAGGAGGGAGTTTGGCTTCCAGCGTGCTGAGAGAGACGCAGCGCAGCCTCATATGCAGAAGAAAGCTGACAGAGGTACTGGAGGATAATCGGTTTTATAATTGTTCTTAGGTTTTTAAAAGGTTCAGGTATACACTAAACCCGCAGCACTGCTTTGATCTGGTGCTGACAGACAAGAGGCTGGACCGTACAGCCGGTACAGTAATGCTATTCAGCTCCAGAAACAAGGAAAGCGGCCAATTTTATAATATTTTAGGTCATTTTTTTCTTTGGGTCTGGAGATCAACATTTTTGTAATCAGTGTCTAAGGCTACTTTATTGGCTTCTTTAGTTTTAAAAAGTAACCTGCTACTGGTAAACAAATAAATGCAGAAGAGGTCACATTAAAGTCAGGTATGGGGCAGAAAACATCCACAGTTTCATTCAGTTATGCCACCTTGGGGACAAACTGCTCACATCTATCACGGAGACATAAAAGATGTTTGGAAGGTGGTCGTTTATTTATTTCTCCACCCTTCCTCCTCCCTCTCTATAAAGAGACTTCCAAGTCTATGAAGTTCAACACACCCACCCCCCCTCCAGACAGCGAGGTCTTTATACCCAGCTTCACTGAGGGGAAAAAAATATATATATCTCCACATCTGGGACTGCTTTCCTGCTCCAGCCAGACGGACCGTGAGGGTGTGAGGTGGTGTGTTTTGGGCTGGATTGGGCGAAGTGTGGCTGTTGGATTGCGTAAATGGCATCACGTGTAGATTGTTCAACAAAGAGAAATAATGTAATTTAATGTGCTGCGTTTCACGCCTGGCAGACTGACGGTGATAAAAACACTGATTTCATTTTGCGGTAACTCAGATGTCTTACATGCTTTCGAGGATCACAGGGTTGCGTTCAGGAACAGTAAATTCACTGGCCCGGCTTTCAAGTCTTTGATCTCCTAACATCCCTGGGCATAACTTGTTATTCTGAGGTTAATAAAGTCTGAAGCTCAGGACAATATTTGCACAGTGTTGCCATATTTTAAAAAAAAGGTTCTGGAAAGTTCTGCCGTTTGGAAAAAGATGTTGACTCTGCCAAGATGTTTAAAGGGCTGTGGTGGAGGTTCTGCACCCAGAGCACTTCCTGCGATTAGATTTTCCAGCCAAGTGTAGTTTAATTCCCCATGACACCACTGCTGTGAAGTGGAAATGTCAAAGACCTCTCATTTAACAAGTCAGTATTTTCTCAAAGATGACTCCTTTTTGCATCTTTGCCTTTAAGTCTTCCCCTTAACATTATATTTAAAATATTTCAGCGTCACAGAGGTGACATTAGAGATGGTTTTAAAGCTGTTTTAAAAGACTTTGCAGAGTTAACTAAACAATGAAGTCTTTTATGTGTAACGCTGAATGCATCCACTGAGGGAAAAGTGCCGTAGGTAAAAATCTAAAACACGCAGACTCATTAGATGAATGTTTACATACCTGTCAAGTACCAGTGACACAGGCTCAGGTGTTGACAGGTTGATTTTCTAAAGAACACTCAAACCTGTTTCCTTTGCTATGATCTTTCTGCAGAGTATGCGTGTAGAAAGGGGGCCGACTAATTGGAGTTTAAGTAAATGTACTGTATAGTAAAGGCGTGGCAAGTTTCACTTCTAAGTTCAAAGAAAACAGTCCCATCTGTTTTTTTGTTTAGACAGCGAATCCAAACTTGTGTTCATTTAAAAAGTAATGTGGTCCAAGTGTTGCTTTTGTGGTTCTATTTGGGTTAAAGTTCATCCTGCAAGCTGATTATAGACCAGACAGTCTTGGTTTGTTCACTTTTACCCCTCAAATGAAAATCTACCAAATGTGCAGCTTTTTTGTTGCTTTGCTAGATGTTCAAATTACAGGTTTGATTAAAAAAAACAGTATATGTAAATATGAATCCCTACTAGTATGGTGTCATAATTTAAAAACGAATATAAAGTAATTGGGCTTATTTTGCAGCCACAGGACCCGGGCACCTTGCAGTCATTGAGTTGACCATAAACTCTCCTGTAGACCAAAGTATTCTAGAGTCAAATGTGAGGCCTTCTGCCCAATGCTTGGCCCAAGTGCGTCATGCATGGGATAATGATCACAACCACAGCAGCAAATCTACAACAGAGTGGCTGAAAAGAAAAGGTGTTGCAACGGCCCAGCCAAAGTCCAGACCTCAGCCTGACTGAAATGCTGTGGCAGGACCTTAAGATGGCTGTGCATAAACAAACCTGCTTGTAAATCTCATTTAACTGAAGCAACGTTGTAAAGAAGAGAGGGAGATGTGAGAGACTGATAAAGTCATACAGACAAAATGATTACGTCAAGTTATCGCTGCGAAAGGTGGTTCTACAAGCTCCTGGATCACGGGGTTCACTTGGTTTTGACCTGCATTTATAGAGAAGACATGATTTAAAGTTAAAGCTGCTGGCTGACATCAGGACAGGTACAGTATTACCTGTAAAAAGACTGTTGGGTCACTCATCGGTCTTCCACATGCCACCTTCTTTCATCAAAGCTTCACGGCAGGCAGAGTGTGGCAGAGATACACTGGGCGTGTTGCATGCGTTTGAACACGAATGCGGGTGTGCAGACGTGCACACAAATTATCACTCCCTGTGTTGCTCAACTTCATCTGCTGGAGCATCAGCGTGACACGGGTGGTGGAAAGGTTGGCAGATAAGAGGTTTCTTGTTGGCATTCTCTGCCTTCTTTCGCTTTGCAATAGATAACTAAAGTAGAGAAAGAAGGTTTTTTTTTTAAGTATTATTTATTAGATATTATTCAGGGAACAGAAATAGATCCAAATCCTTTCAAAATTGTGAGAAAACTGTACATAAGATTAGAAAATCTGGGTTTTTTTTACATCATACATAACACATATACAAAATATGTATACAAATACTGTATATAGCTGATTTAGAAGATTTAAAATAGGCTGACTTAGAGCAATCAGCACATACACAGTATGCCTAAACCCAAACATAAAGTGGAATGAGATCTCACCAAGACTCAGGAGGGTTAATTGAGCTTTGTGTATTTACACAAGAAAGAATGAGAAAAGATGTGAAGCGTATAAAAGCATGCAGGTAAACCGACTTTTTAAAATCTTTGCACACCCATATCTGTGTGTATGTTTAAACATGTACAAAGAAATATTCCAGAAACATTAACACCACTGCTTTGTGTTTTGTTGGTCCAAAAAAAAAAAAAAAAAAGAGGCAGAATCCACAGATGCTCACATCTGGAGATCCATCTTCACACTCACGAGACAAGAAAATCACTTAATTGCTTCCTCCCTCTCTTAAATGTGTCCTCAGGGTAATTTACGCTCTTGACTCTTTCCACAGAACTTGTATGTAGAATTCAGGAAAAGCGCTTCTGATCATAACTGCGACCTTAAGGGTGAGTGGACAATCACACGCCATACTGTTCCCTTTCTAAAGTTTGTAAAGGCCTAACGGTATGTGTCATTTTAGTGATGTCATCAGGTTTTATCCACTTGAACAAAACAGTGAAAATATTTTATGTCTGTGTGGGACATCTTTAGTCTTATAATAATGAACACAATAATTATAAGTACCCTTAAACTAAGATAATTACAGTGCAGCTTTGTGTTGTTTAGTGGTCCTGCCACCGGAGAAGACGCCTGATAGAGACACCAATTTCCACTTGAAGGGCAAGAAGCAAACAAAGAGGAGGAGCAGTCATGCTGCAGTGAGTGTTAATGTTAACGTGACTGATAAACAGGCTGCTTCAAAGCTGATAGGAAGGCAACGGTAACTCAAATAACCACTCATTACAGCCAAGGTATGCAGAAGAGCATCTCTGAAGAGCAGATGTCCCACAGCAGCAGAAGACCATATCAGGTGTCGCGCCTCTCAGCTAAGAACGGGAAACTGAGGCTACAATTCACGCATACTCACTAAATCTGGAAAATAGAAGATAGGAAAAACGTTGCCGCGTTTGATGAGTCTCGATTTTTGCTGCCATATTCAGATGCCTTGTATCAACAGTTCAGGCTGATGCTGGTGGTGCAGTAGTGTGGGGGGATATTTTGTGATGCTATCTTGCCAATATGGACCAAAATCTCTGAATGTTTACAGCACCCTGATGAATCCATGCCGTAAAGAATTAAGGCAGTTCTGAAGTTAAACTTTGGCATCAGTATTATTCTGACTGTATGTGCACATATTAATACAGGACACAGAGTGTAACATGCCGCCTGAAGAGAACTCTCAGCAGGAGTGGGTCTTCACGCTGTACAGTTTTGACAACACCGGCAAGGTCACTAAAGAGGTAGTTTGAGTTCTTTTTTCCACTGCTGACATACGTCAGATGTGAAGTATCTCTGTATGCAGTGTGTATGTTTGTGTTCCTCAGGACATGTCCAGTCTCATGCACTGCATGTATGAGGTTTTAGAGACATCGGTGAAGCAGCCTTATGGTAGCACCACACCCCTCAGGATCAAATTAGCTGTAACTCCATCACATCATTCAAGTGTGGGCTCAAAGACAGGTAAACGTTATTTTGATTTTTAAGATTCAAACACAAAAAAAACACTGAGCAAAACCAGTTTGTGACCAGAATGATTTTAATAAGCTCGAAACCACTGTCACTGTTACAATGCTAACATCCTGCACTCACTGAAAACAGATGCAGAGAGGGAGCCGAGTGACGCTCGGGAGGCAGGATGTCCGGTGAGAAGGCTCTACTGCGCAGATGAAAACAAAGAGCGCAGAAACCACTACCTGGATTTAGCTGGCATTGAAAACTATTCCTCCAAGTTTGACAATCCAGGTATTATAACAGCTCCATTTCTAGTGTGTGTGTGTGTGTGTGTGTGTGTGTGTGTGTGTGTGTGTGTGTGTGTGTGTGTGTGTGTGTGTGTGTGT
>JAVDPK010002399.1:50139-65126 GCA_034780415.1 Cichlasoma orientale | reverse complement strand
CCCTGCGACAGGCTGGCGTCCTGTACAGGGTGTACCCGGCCTTGCGCCCTATGTCGGCTGGGATAGCCCCCCCCCCCCCGCGACCCTAAACAGGACAAGCGGAAGCAAATGGATGGAAATAACTTTTCATTTATCTATTTAACTGAGCTCCTTCCGTGTCATTTTTTTTATCTTATAGAACCATTTCTGTATTGGCTGCTGTAACCGTAATTCCAGTAATCCCAACTTTTGTGTGGTCAACTACGACCACACAGCCGTCATACTGAGACAGATGAAACCACACTTGAAGAACGTCTGCATTAATCTCCATGAAAAAAGAGCTAACGCTAGCTGGATGGTTATTTTATAGTTTAAGACCAAACGACAGCTGATCTCCACATCAGTTATTTAATAAAACACTCGGGAGCTTTTTATTAATGCTCTCCGCTTTGGCTAGCCTACCAGCACCCGTTAGCATCAGCTAGCAGGGGGACACTAGAGGACACAGACGAGTCAAAGGGACCGTAAGGCCTATTTAGGCAAACAGAGTAAACATAAAGGTGTACTGTGAACAGCAGCATAATAAGAATAAAGTCGTAGTGGCATGGCAAGAAATTTAACGAATATAAACTGGAAAAACAAGAACAGGTCAGTGTTAATTTACCTGGTGCCCTCGCCGCCATGTTTACTGCTAAGAACAACCGCGGTGGCTTGTGGGTAAGATGCATTCAAGTTATTGAGCAACTTTACGTGACATCACGTTCTCGAAATCGCTGACGTTCTTGGACAGTAACAGCATCAATACAGTATACGTCATATAAAACATATTATAAATACAGTATAAATAACGTACAATATGTAAACCTAGTTGTTGAAAAAGTGGTTCCAAACTGTTAACAATACAAAATAACTCGAGAAACCTCCAAAATGGCATTTTTGTCTTGTCCCAATTTCTTGACAACCACGCTGCTGGTTATAAATCCACCTTTTCGGTTTTGATTGCAATGACACATCTCTTAAACTAATTTTTGACAAAAAAATATTTTATTCAGTAATTATGCATTGCTAGTTGTGACCTACAACACGTGCAACCCTATTACCAAAACCTATTAACCTAGAAACAGAAGAAACAAAACAGTGAGATGACATGACAAAGAAGTGACATGATTGTGTTGTGTGCTAGGATAGGACTGACCTTTGGATAGACCAAAGGTCAGTCCTCTTGATTCTGTGTTTTTTCCAGTCTTTTCTGACTACATTGAGTATGTCACTCCAATCAACGCAACACTGTTACCAAAAGAAGACATGTTTTCTTCCTTTATTTTTAAAACTACATTTATACTTTCGATTTACCGATCGATCTACCATCACCTGTGGTCATGAGCTTTGGGTAGTGACTTTAAAAAAAGGACATCATGGACAAAAGTGATGGAAATCATCTTTCTCCAAAGGGTGGCTGCAACATTTAGAGGACAGCACTCGCCACCACAGACTCAGAAGATCCTGAGCATAGTCCAGCAGATGTTGAAGGACCTCAGGTGCCTCAAAAAATAGACCTTGGCCCTTCCTGTGTGCCATCAGTGATCTTAGCCCAGTCCAGTTTATTTTCAATACACCAAATTCTGATCCTACCATCAACTCGTACTTTACAGACCACTTAAAACTCTTTTCTTCCCGATTCTGATGCTCAGTTTGTATTTCAGCAGTCCATCTCAACCATGTCTACACGTCTAAATGCTTCGAGTTGTTCACGTGATTGGCTGATTAAATATGTACATTAACAAGCAGTTGAACAGATGTGCCTAATCAAGTGACCAGTGAGTGTAGAAAGCTAGGCAAGAGTCCCAAGACACAGTTCAAGACAACATTTTTAGGTTTTTAAATTTAAATTTAACTACTGAGACGTCCTTCAGTCTTGCACAGCTGTATTTAAAACAGATACAGTATGTATGTCATATTGCTTTCAATTACTTTAACATTTTTTGTTTGCATTTTGTTGTATTGTTTTTGTAAAGCACTTTGCAACACTGGCTTTTGTGTTATTATTATGAACCATCTAATGATAAGGGCAACTAATTCAAACACCTGGAGATAATCTGGCTGGTAAAACAGACTAACCATGGCTGGATTCATGCAGCATTGATAAGCTAGTTAACCTTATCCTGACTTGCTTGTTGACATCACTGCAGGCAAAATGCATTGTTAACAAGCAAGTGGATTTTTCAGATTCAGAATAACAATAAATGTAACTCACATGCTTTAAACAGCTGCATGATTTGATTCTGTAATTGTGGCTCTTGAAATAGGTCAAAACATAAGATTCTCAAATGAAAAGCCAGTAATTTCCAGCTCCTGTGTGTTCTGTATTGTTTTGTTATATAGGATAATTAAATAGTGGTAAAAAAATCTTACATTCTAGAGGAGAGCCATAGTACTGAGCAAGAGTCCTGAATGGTGGTTTTAGACAGTTATGGTCAATAGTGGCAGTAATTCAAGAGCAAACACACATTGCGAACATTATTATTTAACATATATTTACAATACATTACATTTCAAACTCTTTTGATGCTCCATGTTAATTGTCTGCTCATAACTGGTGTGGCTCTTCGTGAAAAATTAAAGTGTCTTTAGGAACAGATAAAAATCTTCCAATGTGGCCAAAGCCAGCTCAGCGCAAAAAGTCTCATCTGGCAAAGACACCAAGCGGTCTAGAGAGATGTAGTTGGGCAGGGTTGGATCATACTGAGCTTTTCCGAGGTACTCAAGGAACAGGTGGCGCTCTCTGATGCGCAAGTACTTGGAGTTGAGGACCTGTAAAAAGCAATATGTCAGATACTGGAGTGATATTTTTCTGAAAATGGTCAAAACACAAAGAAAATCCATTCATAGTTTCAAATTTAAAAATATAAGAGCAAGAGAGACCTACCTGTGGGAACTTGGTGATCAGGTGGTGGGGTACCTTCATGGTGTTGTGGATGAAGTTGAATATCTCGGTCAGCTTCCTTTTATTGGCAGTCAGCACTTTGGGCACAGCTAGAACTATGTGCTGGATCTCATTTCTCTTAAAGCCAAGCTCTATTTCACACACCTGAAGAATAAATCAACAAAATCCACTCAGAACAGCATTACTAAAACTAACGATTTCTAATCATTTCTCCAGGTTTTACTGTACCTTTAAATTTTCTTTAACAGGCTCCAAACTGCCACACAGTAACCTGGGAAGACGAGCTACAATATCCCGCGTCTGGGGAGAAATACAAAACAAGCTGTAAACGCACTGTGATAACCAATTATCTATTTCTTCTAGGACTGAAACATAATAGCTGCATACATTGCTGGCACTGAGGTTCAATTGCTGCTGATAAAAACCCAATCTGTTATCCAGCCTCTTCACGCTGAAGTTGAGCAGATAAGGAGCTCTGGACACCATGGACGCAACCGTCTCCGAACTGAACTTTTTTGACTTGAGGTAGTTTACCCTTCATAAATGATGAGAGAGAACATTTAGTCGCACAGCCATAATACATCAAAGTGTACAGGATGCAAACATAAGCTCTATGTTTGCATAAAATAAAATTACATAAAATAAAAATGTATACTTGATTTAAATTTGTCCGAGCTCACCTTCAGGATCATCTTTGTGGGCAGCAGCGCACCATCTCTAGTATGGCTATTTTTTTTTTTTAGATCGCTCTGTGGAAATCCTATTCTGACCCCCTGAACTTATGTGTATCCAGTGCACGCTGGAGCTCCTCCATCGTGTCAAAATGGCAAGCCATTAATTCAGATTTCACTTTGAGGATTAGGTGCAGTAAATCTGACAAACAGGGACAGCAATGAGGGACAACTATATTGGTGTGGCCAAAAAACTCCTGTGTTTTTAATGGACTGTGTGCTGCTGCACAATGATGCAGTGGCACGCACCACAGTTCCAGTTGTTTCCACTGAACATCCTCCATCAGCCACTTTAAGCCAGCACGGTAAAACTTCACACGGACAGTCTGCTCCTGGTTTGTTAATTCATGTGCACAACCCCCTGAACATTAAAAACAACAAGAAGGATGCTCCTGACCTTCAGGCTTGCACACTCAGGATATGTTGAGTGGAAACTACTGTTTGGTCTCTGGGCTGTAGCCGCAGGTCAGCTCTCATTATACATGATGATCCTCATGATGGGTCAGTGTGAGACAGAGGCCGTTGTTTGCTTTCTGCTCAAATCTGAGGCTGAATTGTAGATATAGAGGCGGTCAGAATGGGACTCGACATGAGCAATAAAAAAAATATATCAGCAAGAGCCTTAAAGTGATTCAGAGGTGAAAGGTGGCTTTTAAATGGAGATCAAGCAAATTAAAATCAGGTAAGATTTTTTAATTTTATGGGCGCCTATAGTTTTGTGTGACTTAATCTCATCAGAAAAATTGATGTCAGAATAAAGCACCTTGGCAGGTAAAGTTTTCATTAAGCTCTTTTCGAGGTACCTGGACTGTAGGTTTTCTAAACTCTCAGTGAGGATGAAGGGGTTGTGTGAGATAATGTAGCCAAAGCGAGAATCCTCAACGCCAATGTCTTTGAGAAACAGTAACCGCGGGGCCACATCTGCATTGATGTCGAGTCTCAGCAGCATGGAGCCTACATTAGGCCTTTGTTCCAGCTTCCACAGGTTCACCCCTGCAATGAGAAAAAGAGGGTGAATGATTAGAAATAAAAATATATATATTTGGGTGAAAATTTTTAAGATGAAGTTTTACTGTGATCAAAAAAGTGGTTCATTTGATTACCTAGTTGTACCAGCTTGGTAAGTGTCTCAGACTTGTCGACATAATCTCTAAGACTGGTGGAGGCTGGAGGGATGCCAGAGGGAACAGATATACTGACAGCCTCTTCATCGCTGATCTCTTCTAATGCTGAAGGCTGAGCCACAGCATCCAAATCTGCTTGATAAAGAAATTATAGACTGAGCAAATTCCCAACATGATATGAAAAAAAACTTCCATCTTTAATCTAATAATAAATGGTGACAGCAGCAAACCACTACCTACCTAATGATATGTGATGTTCAGTAACTGGTACAGCATCTCTGGTTGGTAACAGTTGGGTCTTGTGTGCAACATCAGTTTTTGACAACTCTTCTGTATAGTTGCCTTCCTTTGCCTCAGTTGTAAGATATTTAGCTGTTGAGTCACTGTAGAAGCAAATCTGTTTTTTCCAACTCAATCTTGTCAGAGCTGTTGCTGTTGTGTGATTTTCCCTGATCAATAATCCATTACTAACTTTGGTTGGTAGTCTTGTCACCTTAATCCACTGTTGAACTTGAGTGTAATACTGCCAGGTACTGCTCACTGTCTTGGAGTAAAGAGGACCCGTGCCTCTTAGACACAGCTGTGCACAAATAGAGGCCATGTTTATCCTGGAAAAAAGAAAATGACACATTTAAGATGCATACCATGCAATATACAGTGCTGGGCAAAAGTGTTGAGCCACCCCTCATTTTTTTATATTTTGCTTCTAGGGAGCCAGACTTTCTTGTAGTTTTTTAAAGATGGTCTCGAGCAACAGTTCTCCAGGTTGTTCTTTGGACATTTGCTGCTTTTTCAATCATTTTCAGTCCAGTCCTTGTACATGACCATTTTTAGAGGAATGTTTTTTTTTTCCTGATTTAACACTGACAGAACACTGAATCATTCAAGCATAAAAAGGGGGTGATTGTTCACACATAACAGACAACTTAGCAAAGACCCAATTTTAAACGGTATCATTAGGCACTTTGTTACTAGCAGCCTGTGGCAAAAACACATTGTTTGTTCCACTTTCTTTAGTTGAATCTATGAAAAAATATAACAAAGGTAACATGGTTTGCCAGGAATAAAATGGTATTTTGATTTCCAAAGAGCTATTAGCTGAAAACTTGACATATCTCTGCATGGTGTGCAGTGCGTCCTTAAAAAAAAAAATTGAGGAAACTGGACAATTGGAGGACAGAAGTGGCAGGCCTAAAATCTATCCACAGCAGGTGAACACTATCTGAAAGTCATGTCCTTAGGAAGTAGGAAAACATCCAGGAAAGACCTGACACAGGACCTGAGAGATCCATCTGGCCCTTCAGTCGATCCATCTACTGTTCACTGAAGCCTCATCAGAAATGGTCTCAGTGGAAGGGTGACTGTCAATAAACCGTTCTTAAAGAAGTGAAACAGAGAGAAAATTCTGATGTATGCCAAATTACACAAGAACTGGACTGAAATTCAGTGGCACAGGTCTTACGGAGTGATGTATGTACAAAGGAGGCAGCCAACCATCCAAAGCTTCCAAAAAAAATTAACTGAAAGTTAACTGAAACTTGCATGATCGGTCAGTGTTGAATGGTTGACAAGGGTGCCGGAACAGTGAAGAGAGCAACTTCGGAGTTTAGTAGAAATGTGAGAAGTATGAAAAAAAAACAACAAAGATCAACAAAAGCCGTGTGAGAAGTACAGTCACTGCAGGGGACAATTTTCATTGTTTCACTTCAGTGGTTTGGATTAATTTTGCTCTTCTCCACAGCTGGCTGATGGGACAGCAGCACAAGCAAGAGCGGCTCACAGACTGGGTAGACCCCTTTTTTTTTTTTTTTTTTTAAATATAAAAATCAAAGTATTTGAAGTATTTTTTTTTCTCCTTAGGTCAGTAAAAATATACATGGGCCAGTAAAAATCTGAGTCACTGGCCTGGGGCTGTTGGGTTGGACACTGAATTATTATTAACATTAATTATTAGCATTTATTTTGAACATCTACACCATCAGAATGTCTGTTTTCTGCAGCAGGAAATGTTTCATTAAAGCCCAGGGGAAAGCCCTAGTTTTTTTGTTTTTGACAGATGCTGTATGCAGTTAAACTAGTAAAAACACTGCAATTTCTAAAATGGGAACCAATGAGGAGACCTGTGTCTTTTCCTCTTTTGAATATTTATTACTGTTCATTAATAAGACAAAAGTATTTTTTATCCAATTACTTGATTAATCGATGGAATAATCGACAGATGACTCAATTACTAAAATAATCAGTAGCTGCAGCCCTAATATGTAGTGTGTATTTTTTTTTCTAGTGAGACATGCAAAGTGGAGGATATCAGCTTAAAGATCAAGTCATTTTGGTGTCACCTCAGTCTTGTTGTGTACATGCTAAGTTAGTGTGCAGTTTATGCTACACTACAACACAGGAGCACGGTATCGCTGGATTAACCCATAATGGCTAATCCAGCTCTTTGTGATGGTGCGTTATTAAAATAGGCAAAGATGAACTGCTAGTGCCGCGCATATTCACAAAGACCTTCATTTATTGCTATCATTTCCCATTAGCTATGCAGATAGCTCAGTTCCTGACCTGCTGCCCTACAAGAGGCTAGCCCGACACAGTTACATCGTTATATGCTAACAGAATAATAATTCTCCTTAATCCCGGTCTAAAGATCCAGCACAAGTACATAATTTCAGAATTTTACACTGTTTTACTCACTGTTTATGAATCAAAACATTTTCCTCGCAATGTCAAGTATTTTCACGTGTGCGCTAACGGAAGCGCTCCACCTAAACGTCACTTGTGGGACGTACCACAACAGTGTGTTTTTGGTAATAACTGATGCCTTTGTTATACTCATGAGGATGAAGAACTTTAAAGATCTGAAATTAAAAATACGCTAAGATTGTTATTGTTAAAAAAAATATTGTTACAGTCCATAGCCTTTGTTGTGGGGAGTGTTAGAAAACTCATCTTGGCATTCAACACCCCCACGACCCTCTGTGGTTCAGTCCGTCCTAAAGGTTCCTGGTTGTTGGTCTGGTTTTACGTCACCTTGCTTTATTATTTCACAACTTGAAGTGTAAGGAGTTATAACTGAATCGGTAAAAGTCATAAGGTGGCCTTTATCTGAGAGACATGGCAGCTACCATTGGACCCCGAATACCGAGGAAGGATGACGCCAACTATAACTTACATTTCCGAATGATAAACGAGCAACAAGTGGAGGATATCTCCATTGATTTCTTCTATAAGCCACACACCATCACTCTGCTGACAGGCACTGTGCTCAGTCTCATGTACTTTGCCTTCACCAGGTAAATAATAGCCTGAAAGTTGCATGCTGCTGTTTGCCATGGGTTTAAAAGCCCCATTTCTTAGTTAACACTCGAATTTGTGTTGTGACAGGGATGATGAACACTCAGACAACAACCTCCGTGTTGGTTTGTTGGTGGTTGTTTCGTTCTTCTTGGTTATCAGTGTCCTGGCCTTTCCTAATGGTGAGTTATTAAGTACTCATACACTCCTTTAGCATTTAGCATATTGGTGTGTGATTAAGTCACAGTGTAGTTCTGAAATAGCGGGTTCATTAGTATGAAATATCAGATGATGATTAGTTACTAGTTTAACCAATTTTTTCCTTGTTAAAGAATCAATACTATGAGTGTTTGTAAATCACATTGGATGGATATTTGATTACACAGGATTTTCTTATGTATGGAGATGTAGCAGTGTGGTCATTGGTAGATATATAAAAGCTGCAGCTGAGATGAGGATATCTGATATCTTGAGGCAAATTTGGAAATTTTAACAATAGCCTTTGCGTAAATTATAGATAATTTAAACAAGATCTTTAATTGAAAAAATAATTTTATGGTTTAGATTTGGGTATCAGATACTATGGTATCAGAATGAGACCAAATGTATATAAGATGGAGAAGTTGTATAATTCTAAAGATATTACAGTGCAGTGCAAACTTGCAAAATTTTGTAAAAAAATTGCATCTGCATTTGGATATGGGTAATTTGTTGATACACTTAGTTTGTTTTGTTTTTATTTGTTTTCTTTCTGGTGTAGGAATGACCTCTTGCCTGTTTTTTTTTTTTGTTTGTTTGTTTTTTTGTATGCCTTCTCTTTTACCCCAGGAGGGGTCTAATAAGAATGAGAATTTAAAAAACAAAATGTTGGGCCTTTCTTTAGACTCACTCCTGCATGCTGCAGGTATTGCTGCTAGGGTGACATGTGGAGGTTCAGGTCAGAGTTCACAAGAAATCTGAAAATGTAAAGATTTTGCCAGCCTAAACAAGCATGCTGTCCACACGCAGAGAGCTTTCATTTTAGCTTCTTTTTAATTCAACTGTGTGACGCAAACAGGGGGAGGATGGCAGCTGCTAAAAGACTTCTTCTTTTAGCACTTCTTCATGTTTAAACTGGCTATGATTGAAGATAAGATAAAATGTACTTTACTGTCCAAAAATTAGTAGTACAAAAAATAAGTTTAAAACAAAAAACATAACAAAATACACTATATTGCCAAAAGTATTCACTCACCCATCCAAATCATTGAATTCAGCTGTTCTAATCACTTCCGTGGCCACAGATGTATAAAACCAAGCACCTAGACATGCAGACTGCTTCTACAAACATTTGTGAAAGAATGGGTCGCTCTCAGGAGCTCAGTGAATTCCAGCATAGTATCGTGATAGGATGTCACCTGTGAAGTCCAGTCGTGAAATTTTCTTGCCACTAAATATTCCACAGTCAACTGTTAGTGGTATTATAACAAAGTGGAAGTGATTGGGAATGACAGCAACTCAGACATGAAGTGGTAGGCCAGGTAATATGGCAGAGTGGGGTCAGAGGATGCTGAGGCGCACGGTGCACAGAGGTTGTCAACTTTCTACAGTGCCTATCATTACAGACCTCCAAACTTCATGTAGCCTTCAGATTATCTCAAGAACAGTGTATTTAGAGCTTTGTGGAATGGATTTCCATGGCTGAGCAGCTGCATCCAAGCTTTACATCACCAAGCACAAAGCAAAGCGTCGGATGCAGTTGTGTAAAGCACGCCACCACTAGACTCCAGAGCAGTGGAGACGTGTTCTCTGGAGTGATGGATCACACTTCTGTCTGGCAACCCGATGGACAAGTCTGGGTTTGGCAGTTGCCAGGAGAACAGGACTTGTCTGACTGCATTGTGCCAAGTGTAAAGTTTGATGAAGGGGGTATTATGGTGTGGGGTTGTTTTTTAGGAGTTGGGCTTGGCCCCTTAGTTCCAGTGAAAGGATTCTCTGCTTCATGTGTTGCCTTGTAGAAAGGTGCTGCATGAGTTTTGAAAGATGAGGCGGTTTGATGAAGGACATATTGTATTCTAATGTCACTTTCTGATGCTGTCTTTTTCAGGACCCTTCACTAGGCCACACCCTGCAATATGGCGAATGGTGTTTGGTGAGCGTTCACAGTATCCTGACTTTTCTGCTAAGATACCATTCTCTTCTCCCCCAGTCTTCACTCACTCACCTTTCTCCTGTCTTGGGTAGGACTCAGTGTGCTCTACTTCCTGTTTCTTGTCTTCCTTATCTTCCTTAACTGGGAGCAAGTGAAAACTTTAATGTACTGGCTTGACCCAAATCTCCGCTATGCAAAACGGGAGGCTGATATCATGGTGAGGATGCTTTTGAACTTTTTGGAAATTTTTGAAGTCAAACTTAAAGTCCTCTACAGCAAATTTTTGGATGAATTTAGAATAATCATGTTGCTGAGTTGTTTTTTCTTTCTCAATAAAGTTCCAGCAGATCTACTGCTGTCCTTACACACCCATAATATATGCAGTTTGAAGAATTTGCATATAAAGTTACATTAATTGTGGTTCATGTGAAGAGATCTTATTAAATGAAGGGATCAGCAGGCTTGGTTGGCAATGTTACCTTTTGTTTTCTACCTAACAGGAGTACGCTGTAAACTGTACAGTGATAACGTGGGAGCGCATCCTGAGCCACTTCGACATCTTTGCATTTGGCCACTTTGCAGGATGGGCCATGAAGGCTCTGCTAATCCGCAGCTACGGCCTGTGCTGGACCATCAGCATAACCTGGGAACTCACTGAGGTAACATGCATGTATGCTCCACATGCCGTCAGGCTTGATCTGCCTGGATTCAAATCTGTGACAAACAAGCTGTATATTCATAAAGCTGGGAGTCTGCAAAGTCATAGAAAAGTAATCTAGTCATTTGTAGTAATCCAGCTCATGGGGGAGAACAGCACTGCTTCAGATTAATCTGTGCAGGCAGCAGGGATTGTTTTTATGGGAGAAATTTATCACAACAGAACAACAGTATGAGCTTTTTGCACATAACAAAAGCTGTGGTCTTGACTGCTGCCAATTGTTGACTGGAGGAATTAGATTACAGGACTTAGCCTAATACCAGATTTACTCACCGGAGAGTACGTCTGTGCCACAGAGGGTGTGAGTAAGTAAAGTCCTTAAACCACATTAGTGTCACACTTAATTTACTGTCTACACATGACATACACCAGTCAAGCATTATGACCACTGGTGAAGTGAATAACACTGATTATCTCTTCATCATGGCACCTGTTAGCGGGTGGGATATATTAGGGAGCAAGTGAACATTTTGATTTTAAAGATTTTTTTTTTTTTTTTTTTTATGTATGTCCTGATATGTAAAACCTCAGAACTGAAAGAAGGTGTAATTTCTTTTTCACATGACCATATATTCACTCATTCCTGTTTGTTCCACAGCTCTTCTTCATGCACCTTCTACCAAACTTTGCGGAGTGCTGGTGGGATCAGGTGATACTCGACATACTTTTGTGTAATGGAGGAGGCATCTGGCTGGGGATGACTGCCTGTCGCTTTCTGGAGATGAGGACATATCGTTGGGCCAGCATCAAGTCAGTACTTTCTTCTTTTATATGTATCTTCTTTTATAAATATATATGAGGTCGAATATATGAGACAAAGTTGTCTTTAACTCTCACTAGAAAATCAGGTGGGTTTCCACATTTCTAAAAGTCCAAAACTATCTCTGAAATTCCCTTAAAACAATACTGGAACTAATTTCTGCTGTGCAAATGAATAAGCCCAGCACAAAGTAAAATATTGCACAAAGGACTTTTCCTGACATGACAAGTCTGGCCGTGTTTAAATGCATGTTAATAGTATAATCAATAAACTTACTAGCATTCTTGTTTCCTTGATGATTCTCTAAGAGATCTTTTTCATAGCAGACCGTACTTTAGCACAGGTGGAACAGTTCCTTCAACAGTGGCCTCCTGTTTTTAATGTTTCAAACATGAATACATGTGTGCTTTTATGAATGTATCTTTGACATAAGACACTGTTTCTCTTCAGGGAAATCCACACCACCACGGGGAAGATAAAGCGAGCCGTGCTCCAGTTCACTCCAGCCAGCTGGACTTATGTGCGCTGGTTTGATCCAAAATCCTCATTCCAGAGGGTAGCAGGCATCTATCTCTTTATGATCCTGTGGCAGGTAGTGTATGCTGTGATTCAGAAACACAAACCCAACTCTGAAAAAGTTGGGATGCTGTATGAAATGCAAATAAAAACCAAATTTCATGATTTGCAAATCTCATAAACCCATAAATTTTATTGTGGAACATGGAAAACATCACATGTTTAAAATGAGATAGTTTAATGTTTCATGAAACAAAATGGCTCATTTTAAATTTAGTGGCAGCCAGACTGCCAGCATATCTGATGTTATGGGGGTGCATTAGTGCCTATGGAACCTGCAGCTTGCACATCTGGAGGCATGTTCCTCCAGATGTGCAAGCTGTGCACATGTGCCTTATAGCAGCATCACTGCTATAAGGCTCCCATCCAGGTCTTGCATATTTCAGCAAGACAGTGCTAAACCACACACCGCACCTTTTACAACAGCATGGCTTCATAATAGAAGAGTCCATGTGCTGAACTGGCCTCCCTGCAGTCCAGACTTTTCACCAACATTTGGAACATCATGAAACGAAAAACCTAACAAAGAAGACCCAGGACTGTTGAGCAGCTAGAATCCTATAGACAAGGATGGGGACAACATTCCTCTCCCGAAGTTCAGCAGCTGCTCTCCTCAGTTACCAGATGTTTACAGACTCTTGTTAAAAGAAGAAAGGATGCTACGCAGTGGTAAACATGGCCCCATCCCAACTTTTTGGGGTCAAAAAAATTCAAAATTACGTTTAATTTTTTAAAAATGGTACATTTTCTCACTTTAAATATTTGATATGTTTTCCATGTTCTATTGTGAATAGAATAAGGGTTTATGGGATTTGCCAATCACTGCATTATGTTTTTATTTACATTTTACACACTGTCCCAACTTGTTGGGAATTGCAGTTGTACTTGCAAGACAGCCAGTCATTGGTTGTTTGCTAATTAAAAATTTTCACTAATAATTTATCTATTGAATAGGTTTCATTTGATCTAATAAAAGAATCAGATGTTCAGTAACACCCTCCCTTCCATATAAAGACCTATTAAATCCCATTTGTCTTATACCTCTTTATTTCTACAGCTGACAGAGTTGAACACATTCTTCCTCAAGCACATCTTCGTCTTCCAGGCCTCTCACCCTCTCAGCTGGTGCCGCATCCTCCTCGTTGGTGTCATCACTGCACCCACCGTACGGTACGATCGAACCTCAAAATTACATCACTTATCAATGTATGCACAGCGGTAGGTGTGATGTACTACATTTGAATTCAGGTTGTACCTATAAATCATGACCTTTCCCTTTAGGCTATATAAAATCCTGACCTGTGGTGGCAGTTTCAAATGCTTTCAGATATCTGTGAGGACACTAGAAGTTAATGCTTGCTTGACTGTTTGCTTTTTTCTTAAACAATATTTTTTTTAGACAATATTACGCGTACCTGACAGACACTCAGTGTAAGCGGGTTGGCACGCAGTGTTGGGTGTTTGGGTGAGTATCCTTTTTTTTTTTTTTTTTTTTTTCTCTTTCTGTTAATTTAAGCATTTTCTTTATCTAGGGGAAATTTTGGAGGCAAGCAGTGGTGCGGTGGTTAACATTGCTGCCTCACAGCAAATCGAATCCACCATCCGTTTGCATGTTCTCCCCCCGTGTATGCGTAGGCTCTCTCTGGTTATTCTGGCTTCCTCCCACAGTCCAAAGACATGCAGTTAGTGGGGTTAGGTTAACTGGTAATTCTTCTTAAATTGACTATAGGTGTGAATGTGAGTGCGAATGTTTGTCTCTCTGTGCTGGCCCTGCAACAAGCTTGCAACCTGTCCAGGGTGTACCCTTCCTCTTGCCCTATGGCAGCTGGGATAGGCTCAAGCCCCCCCATGAACCTGAATTGGATAAGTGGAAGAGCATGGATGGCTGGATGGATGGAAGGAATGAATTGTGGAGGCTTTTTGATAATTGTAGTTGCAATCATAGGAATAGCTTAAGGACTATCTGATCTGCTTTTTTTTTTTTACTATTTTTTTTAACTCCTGTTTTGCCATATTGTAGGTTTAGCTTGAATCTTGTTGTTAGTTATTTACGTGCTCCACAGAGGCTGTGACCGCACTGGTTTGATATCTCTTGTTTTCATCAAAAGCATTGGAATGACAACTTAAGGAACATGCCACAAATCAAGTGTCACGTCTTACTCATCTAATTCTGTTTCTGGTTGAAATATATTGTTGGATAACACATATAATAAGAGATTTCAAATACTTTCAACACCATTGGCACCAGTTTACCCATAATCATATCAGGCCACATAGCACTGGTCTCAAGCTCTGGTCTTATTAGACTGTAGTTTGAATCTTTATTTAAGCCTTTTAAATTCATTTTTATAACAATGTAGCTTCTCGTCAATTGAAATTCATAATGTCATGTAGTCATCTCAGACACAATGGTGCTGATGTCCCTAGTCTGCTCCAGTTACTATAGCAACGAGACCAGCACTCTCTCCGTCAGCAGCTTAACGCTGACGCTGCTCTCTTGTCCGAGGTTCTCCCTGCATTTTAGCCTTTAGAAGTGAAATCATTTCCCAATGAATATTTGGGGAACAGTAACATGGAGAATATCTATTTGGACTCTCACGCATCAACAGAGAAGATTTAGTGCAGTAAAAAAAGGCACTGCCAAGAGAGGGGGCCATTGGTGTGTGTGTGTGTGTGTGTGTGTGTGTGTGTGTGTGTGTGTGTGTGTGTGTGTGTGTGTGTGTGTGTGTG
>JAVDPK010002399.1:38459-50039 GCA_034780415.1 Cichlasoma orientale | reverse complement strand
GTGTGTGTGTGTGTGTGTGTGTGTGTGTGTGTGTGTGTGTGTGTGTGTGTGTGTGTGTGTGTGTGTGTTTTTGAAGCGTTCAAATAAGACACACTATTTGTGTTTTATTCCATATTTCTTTTTAAGAGCCATCGCTTTCCTGGAGGCACTTGCTTGTGTTAAATTTGGCCACGACTTGTTTTCCAAGACGCAAATTCGCTTTGTGCTCCTGTGGCTGCTGTGTTTGGTAAGAACAGACGCGGATGCATGTATGATTAACGGATATGTGCCATCATTACCTACAGTGATTGATTATTAAAATACATTGAAAATAAGCAGATGATAATGTGGATATTGTAGAATTTTGTTTGATAAGTTATGTAAATATAAACTGATTTTACAGGAGTAATTGTTTATATTTTCTTTTATCTTTAAGTAGAGACATTAATTAATTTTTTTTTGCATATTATTTCTTCCAGGCATTCATCACACTCCTGTGTTTATATGGGATGGTGTGGTATGAGCAAAATAAAGTGAAGGTGAGATGGTGCCCTGGCTTGCTTACTTAAATGTATGTTTTGTTGTTAAAACTTGCTACGGTATACTTTTTTGCTTTGCTTGTCACAGCACATATTTCACATATTTTGGTTTGTCAAATAGAACAGAAGGGTGTACTACAAAGGAAGTTCAATCCAGCCAGTCTTTCTTTGTGTTAGCTGGCTTGACAAAACCTAAAATCCCAAGCTTTCTGCTTCAGGGTCTGTGCGCGCTCACATACTGTAAAAAGGGGCATTTCACATGTCACATGACTCTACTTCTGCACAGTCCCCATGATGATGATCCCTATGAGTGCCAGCTACTCTAATCACAGATGTTTTCAGATGATGATGATGATGATGATGATGATGATAAAATGGTAATAACATCTATAAATAACATTTAAAAAAAAAAGGAAAATGCAACACTGCTGCAAATAACAGGCAGAAAATTGTTAATCTTATGATTTAGTGCTGTGGATCGGCCAGATATTCCTATACAGGAAATCTGAACTGGTTCTCCATTTAAAAGGTCAGAGTTTCTGACTCCAACAGGCAATGCAGAAACTGTTTAAGCCGGTGGTGAGGAGACTCACCTAGGTCTGACTGCCTACCTCCAGGTCTCGACCCCACTAACCTCTGACGAAACACTGCCTGAGTAGCCTTGCAGGTCAAGTGCAATTCGTCAGCCACACCCGTTAACGTCGGCTCCCCTCTACGATTCTTGCTTCTTGATAAATTTGGTTAGGTTATATTTTCGTGGCCAGGAAAGGAATATGCCCCAGGGATCTGTTAATTTTAATAGCCAGAGTAACCTGTAAGAACCACTGACGAGATGTAATACTTGTACACAAGTTTTACCTTTACTGTCCCAGTTAGAAACGGAATGTCCACAATTTATACGTTTGAATGCAGGATATTTTATTTAAGCAGTTTAGCAAGGGCAAGGCAAAAGCTCAATCAAATACTAAGAATCACATAATTAAATCACCTAAATTTTATCCTAACTAATCTACTCTATGCTAATGCGGATTTATTTATTTATTTATTTTTAATACCGGTTTTGTGATGATCGATTGAAAGGGAAGAGGAAGTACACCCTGGACACAAACATAACCCTCTCAGGCCGTACACGTACATCACTGTCTCAATGAGTAGATAAACAGCCAAACATTATAAGGTAATTCTAATCTGTAAGTGCACAGTGGTTGGTCTGTGGTTAACAGCCCCCTTTTATATTCATTTGTCCATATGCCTCAACACCCCCCACCCCCCCTCCAACACACACTCACGCTCACACTCTTACTCATACTACCTCAGCACGTATTTCCACACATACATATGCACACACTCACACTTTCCATCCTATTGGCACATTCAGTACTTTCCTGTATCACACAGCCTGTCTAAACAGGGGCATACTGCAGTTTCCTTTTTTCATTTTAACACACAGATCAGCACAGCTCGTCTTCCTAACTTTATACTCATTCATTACACTGACTAGATTAATGCTTGATAAGAATTATATTTGATTGGAATTATTCATGATTAACTATTGGAGAAATCACATATAGGTACTTTATTATAGGACTCTGTATTATTTTAACCATAAGAAGGCTGGATGTTAAGTCCTTTATTCCACTCCTGGATAAGCCGGGGGATCTCACACCTTTCGTCAGCGCACAGAGCGGTAAAATGTAACTCTCATTAATATATTTAGGCTATTTTAATGCTGAGTGCACTCTCTGTGCTGTTGTTCATTCAGGGGTGTTAGTAAGGTGCGACTCAACAAGCTGCACTGATAAAACATATTTTTATGTTTTTGGGTTGTTTTTTTTACTTAGTAGTATTCCCCTCTGGTGTGACCATTAATGTCAGCAGTTAACTCTTTTTTTTTTCTCAGTGCTTGGTATGCATGGCTCACCACCACCGATGCATAAAACCAGTACTATGAAATTGCCTGTAAATTTTGAACCAAGCCAAAGCACTGTTTTGAGTGAGTGAGTTGCGCAGACTGTTTATGACTCTGATCTTCTTTCTGTTGGCAGAGCATTTCTCTGCAAAGCAGCGACTGCAATAACAGCAGTGTTATTGACTCATGCGGTTTCATCCCAGATGGTGCTGCAGGTCAGTCCCATAACATGCAGATTGGTGACAACTTTTCACTAAACTCCATCTCAAATGTTTATTATTTCTTATGTCTTTTTGCTCCATAGCTCAGGAAGATTCCTTCAGAAATGTGCAGCCTGGTAAACGGAGGAGAGCTGCTGGGAGGAACAGATTTGTGAATGGCCAAGGAAAAAAGAGTAAATGATGCATTGACCAAGAGAAATGGAGTATGCACTATGTGGATGAGTTTAAGACTCATCCACGTTTAAGACTCATTGTCTATTTAACAGTAGAATAATGTTGTTTTGATTCTGTACACGTGATACTGGTAACTCTATCAAGTGAGGGGTGTACCAACCAGTCCACGCCCACCATACCATACTCCACACGGGTAGATTATTTGCACTAAACCTTTTTTGACTGGTATGGTCTTATGTACTGACAATAATAGCTTTAGTAAAAGTCACAAATATTGTTGCGTTCAAGATTTTGTAAATTGTTTGATTCAATGATGATCCCTTAACTTTGTTGGTTTAATATATTTATGTTTATATGGTGCTGATCACATTGACTGTAAGTTTATTCAATCAAAACAGCATCATCAGGAAATAAAGTCTTTGTCTATTTTTAAATTAATGCAAGGATTACTTGGGGCCATTGACTGGGGCCTTAATCAAGTTTTTCGGATATGTGTGACTTTTACAATATCTGTATGTCTGTAATTGGAGTGATGCTGTGTATATATGTATGGTGTACCCAAAAGAAAACTGTGACATTCAATGTAGTTACACTGTAGTCACATTCAGTGACTGAGGATCATTTTTTTTTGTGTGAAAAGCTCTTTTTCAAATGCATTTTTTTATGTTTTATGATCCAGATGAATTCAGTGTGACATTAATAATACAACTCCACATAAGCTGTTCATGTTAAGTGTGCCATATAATTTTACATTTATTGTTAATTTTATTTTCAGCATTAACTTGTTCACTGATTCTTTTAATGTACTGCGTTTCAAGTGCAGACCAAACTGTATTGGATATTAAAACATACAATGTATGACATGTTATTGCTGATGTGTGATTTAAATTGATGAGTTTGCTTGTTTTTGTACACTTAATTAAAAGACTACGGGTAATAAATAATGTAATAAAATATGTTGTTCTCTGTGTCCTTCATTTGTCTGCAGTAACAGAAAGACAAACATTAATTTTACCATTTTTTTGTAGCCATTTGCTTGGAATATCTGTGATTTTGTGCTACAAATTTTGTAAGGTACACCTTCCTAATATCAAGTTAGACCCCCTTTTGCCATCAGAACTGCCTTAATGTGCTCCTAGTGTCGGTCCCAAGCCCAGATAAATGGGGAGGGTTGCATCTGGCATAAAATCTTTGCTAAATCAAACATGTGACAAGTCAAACACAAGACAAAGTTATAGAGGCGAGGCTGAGATGATTTGGACGTGCGCATGAGGGATAGTGGATCTGCCAAGTAGGAAGTAAAGAGGAAGACCACAGAGAAGATTCATGACTGTAGTGAAGGAGGACACGCAGAGAATTGGTGTGACAGAGGAGGATGCCGAGGATAGGGTGAGATGGAGGCAGATGATCCACTGTGGTGACCCCTAAACGGACTATCCAAAACAAGAAGCAAAAACAGAAGATGTGTCTTGTTACTGTACATTCCTACATACTTTGGCATGTGATTCTGAAAATGATCATTTTTCAAATATTTCTTTAGATGCTTTAGATAGCCTATATTTTAAAACTTTTGCACTATTATTATTTAAGTATTATTTTACTCAAGTAAAAGGTCTAATTTTTATTTTTTTTATTTTTTTGCCATTTTGTGAAACATTCAATAAAAAATGTCTAAACTCTTGTGTTTAATAAAACTCTAGTGCACAATGTTTTTCATGTTAGCTTTCTATAATGTATTTATTTATGCTACGCCAAAAAAAAAAAAAAAAACAAGAACAAAAGAAAAACTGGAAACACGTCCAAGACAAAAGAAAAATGCAAATTTTCAGATTTTGTTTTTGCACACAAATATATGACTTAGGGATTTTTTTTTTTTACTGTATATTTGTGATTTTTTTCTCGTAAATTTACTATTTTAAATTATCCTAAAATACTCACACTATAATAATTACTTCCATAATAACCATACGCTTGACCCGTCGAGCTTACCGCCTTTGTTAGATTGGGCAACTACATTTCCCATAGTTCCCCTGAGCGTGGCCGCTGTGGTGGATGACAGCTATCCGGCGCCGAAACACCGAAAGACACTCAGACGAAAGAGCCATGGCTACCACGGGTGGAGGGAAAATTAGAAGCAGGAGATATCATATTGCCTCTAAACCTTACGCCAAGAGTAAACAGGTAAACCGAGCGAACATTTTGAGTTTAAAGCCCATGTCGAGGTCTTTACAGTGACTGTACTGGTTGTATCGTTGAGCTCTTGTTATTGTTTTGTTGGAGACATTTTGTGGCCTGCAAGTTAGCGCTCGTGGCCTCCACGCGCTGCTAGCATGCTCAGGAACTGCTAATGGCTAACAGGCTAGCTCATAGGTTAGCAAAAGCAGGCGGGCTTGACAGGTCAAATCGCGGCACCGTGTGTTGTGTACACTGGTTAATTAGTGTTTTTAAAGTACTGAAGCACATGCGACAATCTGAGATAACAAACATTTGCTAAAGTTGTGAGTTTTTAACTGTTAGCAAAGTTCGTGGAAAGCGAGGAAGTAGGATTCCTGGTATTAGCCAACGTAGCTAATGCTGGTGCACGCTAACATCGGCGAACAACGCATTGTTATCCTCGGTTCTTAAGTTTAGAGGCGTCACGCCGTAGCAGGTAGACGTGGCATGATCGTTTGGTTCTAAATTACACCTGCCCGGGAGTACACATAATCGTTTTTCATTTTAAGGTTGCCTTGGGGGCCTGTGTGGAAACGTAGTGCTAGGTACCGTTAGCCAAATCAAAGCAAGCTGAACTGCGCAGAGAGCATTGGCTGCTTAGGAACCCACATGGTTATCTTAGTGGATTTATTTGCCGCCTAGACAGCGGTGTTGTTGGCTTTAAAACCACCCCACGATGTTAATAGTGAATATGACTTGTCTTGATGCATGCCTGTCTCATTCACCTATTTTCTCAGCATGTAAAAAAAGCTCGAGTCAACTACAAGTTTGTCGACCTGTTCTCTAACTCGATGGTGTAAAAAATTACACCATCGAGTTTCTTTGACAATAGTTTTTGTATTCATAGTTGTACAAACAGCACCAGCACCGAGTTGTCACACTTAGGAAGTCCTAGCAGGCAGTATTTTGGATAGTAGCATATAGTATATAGTAGTACAATAGTTATTACTCATGTTTGCTATCAATATGTGTATTGAAACTCTGAACACATTGTTTTATATTTATTTTTTGTTTGTTTGTTTGTTTTTACCTATGTGACTCTCTGGCTCTGCCTTTATTTATAGGACTGGGATAGCAAAGCAATCCAGTAACATCACAAACTACAGCCCCTGCAAAACAAGTTTATCAACACACATCTACTCAACATAATAATTTGTTGTAACAATTTAATAAGCTTCCAGCTGACCAAGTATGTTAGTAGTTTTACATCAATTTTCTTCCGCTTATCCAATTCAGTGTCATAGTTGGACTGGAGCCTATCCCAGCTGTCATAGGGCGAGAGGAAGAGTACACATTGGAAAGGTGTCCAGACTGTAACGGACTGGCAAGTTGGTCAGTGTGGCTAACACAGTCATACAAAAAATCTCACTTACATTCTCACCTACAGCCAATCTAGAATCACCAGGTAACTAAACCCATGCATGTCTTTGAGCTGTGGGAATAAGCCAGAGTACCTGGAGAGAACATGCAAACTCCACACAGAAAGGCCTCAGACTGGATACGAACCTGGGACCTTCTTGCTGTGAGGTGACAGTGTTAACCACTTCATATTTGTGCAAAATGAAGAGTCATGTAATTTTCCAATTTGTCATGTTACAGCTCTTGACAGCATATCTCACTTAATCAGCAGCCCAGAATTTGCATTATTCTGTGTTGACCTCATGGCAATATACTTGCTAGAGTTTACACATAATGTTAAAATAGAAATTGTATTCCTAGTAATAATGAACACAAAAACATCAAATTATAACATGAACTTAATGTTTTGTTTAAACAAATAGAAATTAGAACAGTGCCTCACTTCTGTAATATGAGAGTCAGGGTTAAGTATTTTTACATTCCTATATTATTTCAGTAGCAAATAATGCAGAAGTGTTTGAACATTCAAATTTCAGACAAAGTTCAGTCAGCCACAAACAGTAATTATCCAGATCTCATTTACTGTTGTTTAAAAGATGTGTTCAGCTTTTCATCTGCAGCTTGGTTTACACAATATTTTGGTGAAAAAGCAGGAGCTTGAAAAGAGTGTTTGTGTCATTGGTTTCTTGATTTACTTTTAGGATTACTTGCATTTCTTCACACAACTTTTTTTTAAATTAAAAATGCACCAATTTGCTCAGGTACTGGACCAATCACTCAATAAGCACAACAGCTTGAAGATGGATGTGCAGTTCATATGATTCTCTTGGCGTATTAGTGACCTGACCGTTTTCTACAGTAGAAATTATCTTAAACCCTGATGATAACTTTTCTAATTCTCAATAAAGCAGCATTGTGGTGGTTATTATGCTCATTTTTTACTTGTTGAAGTCTATTTGCACATAGGGTAAAGTACAGGGTGGCCCACAGGTGTGTGGCATAGATAAGCAGCAAGGAAGAGGCACATTTACTTTATCAAATGTTGAAAGTTGCTGCGGGGTATACAGTGTCTTCACGAGATGCACTTGCAAGTTGGTGGTTTTCCTCAGTTCTTCCTTCTTTGCCGTTTTCTCTTATCGCAACATGATGTTGGTCCCTAAATATGAAGGCATCCAAATACAGCTACAGCACTGGACTTTAAACTAAAAAAAAAGAAAATTGTAATAAATGTCTGTTTGCATCAAAAAACTCATTTAAAAGCCAGTTAGTCATTTCTCATATCACCTGTTCAGAAAGCTTAAATCTGAAGAACCTAATCTTCTCACCTGCTGCAGAGACAGTGAGCATATTAGGCTGAAATTGCTAAGCACAAACTAAAACTAAAGCTCTTTCTGTATGCTGACAGACTGTTTGGCACAAAGCTTCAAATTTGGCAGGCCCTTGTAAACTCAGCTACAGGCTGTGGCCAATCCTCTCTCTGGGGCTGTTTTCACATGTTGTTTGGATGTTGTCTGAAGTTTTCTTTTTTCACAAGTTGCCGACAGTATGAAACAATCTGTAGAGGTCAGGCCTGTTTATACTGTTGGAAATATTTAGTTTAGTTTAGGCGATGGAGCTGCCTATTCAGAGCTTAAATGAGGTGGGACACAGGCGGACCGCTCAATAGTACACTGGACTGTCCTCACATTGACACAGTCTGACCTCACACAAACTTTTGTACTAGAAATCTGGTAAATTAAAGACTGGCTAATGTCTGATCAGAAAAAAAGTCATTTTCATATGAATATCAGTCATGATGATGTCTAGAAAAATTTGCAAGATGGACTCCATGTGTGACACATCGTGTAAAAACCTGTCTAAAGTCCAAAATTATTATTTTTTTTTACCTTTTTCTTTTTATTTCTAAAATGGAAGAACTTCCGGATTAACATTTTAAAAAATGTTCATTTATCGATCTTTATTTTCTATGAATTTTTAACACAGATGTCAAATTGTGTCCTTTCTGTGAATTATGGTGGTTTAATAATTATACAAATTGCCAGTTGTAGCCCGTTCATAAATAATTAAACTTCTGATAATAACTGCACTAGGTTTACAAGAAACTGTGGCTCTATCCCAGTGCGCACAGGATTATCACCACAGGCTAAAGACAGAAAGTCACCAGCATCACCGAGGGGCCAGATTTCACTGACTGGCTGGGTTTGCTCAACAAAGACTTGGGGCAAAATAGTGCATTGTTTATTTGCAGTTTATGCATCAGAAACTGTTCATGAATAAAATTTTCAGACATAGTTTTGAGGGGTATTGGACACTGAAGTTGAGATTAAAAAAAAAACATTGGGAAAATTGCAAAGTCCTGTAGTTCTTGATTGCCTCATTGCTTGGCTGTTTTTGTGCACAGCTGTGATTCTCTGGCTGCATCTTTGGCCGACTTTTGGCGTGCTGTGTCACATTTCTATTTATAAGTTTCTTCTTTGCAAACATGTTTTCCAAGTACTTTATGAAAAAATAACTAAGAACTTAATTAGCTTCTTTCCATTGAGTCTCCTGCTGTGGATGAGCACCATAATCATGGACTGCAGCTGTTAATGGACAAGCTTACTTTGCCTCTGCAGCCTCAGTGAGCTGGATGTAGAGGCATATCACCAAGGTCTCCACTTGTTGTAGGTTCTAGTTAATGAACTGAAAGCTCACAGTGCTTCTGCACGACAGTTTAAGGACCACAGCTGCAGTCCAAGATGGGGAAGGCCACAGCTAAATCACACAGAGGACCGGTTAGCTAGCCAGTAGGGTGTGAGGGGAATATTCAGTAGTAAAATAATTGTATATGGTTTTGTTCTCAGAGAAAAATAAAAAAATGATAAAATTAGTGTCCCAGTATACCTAGGTGTTGAAATGCATTTACTTTCTGTGCATGGTGTGTAGGATATTAGACTCCTCTTCATCGATAGGAATTCATCCAGTCTTTGACCTGAGTACAGTGCAGAACAGCGTCACTTGTTCAGTGTTTCACAGATGCATGCACAGTGCCTGACCCAGTTTCTGTTACACTGAGCTTGTGTTTTGTTTTGCACAAGCAAAGACGAATAGATTTTCATTACAAGTGGGGCTGTGCACTTGAATCAAATAATAAAATGCAGTGTTGATTGCTGTTTTTTGCTAATTGCAAGTGTCCAAGGTTTTTATGACTCTCAGAAAGGAATATTCCAATGAAGAGGCTACAAATAATGACTTGGCTGTTTTTATGTTTTATGTAAACATTGTTTTTTTTTATGCTCTTGTTGACTGCTTCCTCTCCCGTTCTCATGTTTTTATCAGCAGCAGTCAGGCCTGATCAGTCGAGTGACAGACACGGTAAAGAGCATCGTTCCTTCTTGGCTGCAGAAATATTTCAAGAATGACGATGCGCCTGAAGGAAGAGAGGCTGTACAAGGGACAGACCAAAACTGCCAGCCGCCTCCTCCTCCTAATGGCAGCGAAGAGGGACCTCCTCCCCTCGATGGACGTGATTCCCCAGAGCCAAGTACTAGTAACACAGGTGAGGGATTGTTCATGTCAGATGGTTAGCAATGATGTCTTATTTTTTTTTATTAGAAGTGAGCCTAAAAAGATTTTTTTTCTTGCCCTTTATTTTATGTTATCAGCTGTACTACCATGCTCACCTGTAGCTTTTGTCCTTCTTACACAGAGCCCTCAACAAGCCGGGCATCCCTGAACTTTCAGGATTATGTGCTCTCTCGACCTCCTCTTAGTCGCTCCCACCTCCACTTTACCCCACTGGATGCCTCCTCCCCAACCCTGGGGACCTCCAGCAGCCTCTTCTCCCAGCCCTCCACCTCCTCAGCCCCTGGACCCTTTTCCACTGGTTTCTCCTTGGTAAAAGAGATTAAAGATAATCTGTCACAGCATGAAGATGATAACATCTCCACCACAAGTGGATTCTCCTCCCGTGCATCTGACAAGGGTAAGGGTAGGGCCTTTTTGTCTATTTGGGTGTTTTTAATCTAATTTGGGAATCATGCAGTTGACAAAATGTAAACCTTTAAAAAAAAATGGCAGCTATAAACATCAAATCTGTAACCTTGCACACACATTTTCTTGTTCAACAAAGTGGCTTAAGGTGGTTAAGCAGTTAGGATGAATGTAGTAATTAGTTGATCAGTGAAGTCTTCAGTGTTTAGTTTTTAGTATCAGTGTTCAGGCTATGTAACTACTGTCACTTAAATTTAGGCACCTGACTACAGCCACATACATAGCCCTCACCACAGTGTGCAGAATTTGAATAAATTTGCATGTGCAAAGCTGATAGACAGCTATACATATTTAGTATCCCTTTATTCTGTGGCTGTACCACTTGATTACTGTTTATTTGTGAGAAGAAACCAAGTTTAGCACAGCTAGTAAGATAATTACAGGATGAAGGAAGAGAGTGAACAGATTTGAAGAAGGTATAATTTGAAGTGATTTTCACAATCTTCTTTTGAACATGGTTTTTCTTGCCTCAGACAGGACTGGTGATTTTGCTTTTTGAATGCATGCATAGAAAATGAATTAAAATACAATCAAATAAATGTGCAGCCATATGCTATGAAACAGCTACAGTCTGCAAGCTTTCCAAATTTTGATTAGCACAGATTCGGGTTGAGGGGGATTGTAGTATACACAGACAGCTCACCCACATAACCAACACTGCTGTAATCTAAAAAAAATTATTCTCTGTTTTTATCCAACACTTATTGCAGAGATTTTTGAAGGCCTATAGGGCCATGGCTTGGCTTTGAAGCTAGATTAATGCACTGGTGGTCTCTTAAAACAGTATATCTTTTTTTTCAGATGTCCCCACTTCCAAAACGGCATCACTTCCTCAGCTTTGGTCCCCAGAGGCAGACAGAACAAACTCTGGGCCTCAGCCTTCACAGTCCAGCTTGAAAAAACCTGCTTTCAACCTGTCTGTCTTTGGAACGTCCTCCACTGTGAGTGTCTGCCTGTCCATCAAACTATGTACATCAGGGGTAGCCAACACGGTGCCCACGGGCACCTGGTCGCCCACATGGACCATGTGTGTCGCCCGCAAGACAAAATTGATTTTTAATACTGAACCTGTCGCAGGCGACAGAACATACTTCAAAGGTGCCGCCGTTCGCCGACTTCCGCCGACAAATACCGTAATACCCCTATATAGCTG
>JAVDPK010002399.1:22502-32523 GCA_034780415.1 Cichlasoma orientale | reverse complement strand
CTTATAATTCCAAACAAAAAACGAGTTTTCAGAGTTATAAGGTTCTATCTGCATTTCACTTGTTCAAAAAAAAAAACCATTTACACATTTAATAGGATTTTGATATTACTGATTTAGAATACATATAGGGTGTGTTTAATAATCATGTTTGAACGAGACTTATTCCATGTGTAATTTTTCAGATACAGAATGCAAAATCTTTAAAGCTTAATATCTCAAAACTGGTCAGACCGCAGATAGAACCTTATAATTCTAAGGGGACGAAATGGAAAAGCCAGGACAAGAGCTGGTGCATAAAGATGTGGCGTAAAGACCAAAACAATGACATAGTACAGGCAGAGTGCAGAAAAATTTGGAGCTCTTGACTACACCTAAATGATATATGATTGACTGGTACTTACAGAGTGTCTTTGTACACTGTTATCAACCAAAGCACTTCCTACTACATGTCTCATTCACCCAATCATATGCATACATATGGCTATACAGCACTTTTACTTTAAGTGCTTTTTCTGACATTCTCACACATCTGACTTTTAATGGCAGAAAAGAGTAGTGTCATGGGACAAAATTCAGTTCAGCACATGACATCAAATTATTACAGGGTTTTAACTAATACCCAATCGCCCAGCACTGCACCCTGCTGAGAATTTCTCGGTGTTAGTTACCGGAACGGATTGCTATCGTCACAGCTAGCTAGCAGCGTGGCCATTAGTGCTAGCAAGCGATCATTTGGTTGTCCGATCAATACTGAGGAGGACACCCCCACCCCCTGGTCTGATACTGCTGCCCTTTGAAAATTTTCTGGCTAAAACGCTTTTATTAGAAGTGATTGTGAAAAGAGTTCCTCAAAGCTTGAAACATGTACATGAGTCCTGGCTTCCTGATAGTTTGTGTTGACTGAGAAAACATAAAATGAGTTTTGGTCTTTGTGTTTTAATGTTTTAAAGTGAAGCCAGCTGTAAGCAAAAGCACAGAAGATTTTGAAGGACCTTTCAAACCAGCCAAGACCTTGAAGCAGGGCAGCGTCCTCGACCTTCTCAAAGCCCCTGGTTAGTCATTACATTTTGCATCATCAAACATTTTACCAGATTTAACCTGGAAGTTCATTGCTTTAATTCATTTTCTGGTCTTTTCAGGTTTCGCCTCTCCGGTTGCTCCGATATCCCCAGCCCGCAATGCTAATCCCCAGCAGGTGTCCACGCAGTCCACTGCCCCCTCCTCCTCCTCTACACCTTCCTCCCTTTCTTCTTCAGCAGGGTTTGGTGGTTTGTTCAAGGCCTCAGCAGACTGGACCTGTGATGTCTGCTCGGTTCCAAACAAGCAATCAGACACAAAATGTGTGTGCTGTACAGCCCCACAGCCCAACTCCTCATCCAAATCTATGGACAGTAAACAGTCAACATCCATCTCTGTTGGGCTGGGGAGCAGCAACAGCAGCACTAACACCACCTCCACCACTACAACCACGACAGGTTTTGGCACAATGTTTTCCAAACCTGCTGGCACCTGGGACTGTGATACCTGTCTTGTTATAAACAAACCTGATGCAGTAAAGTGTGTAGCCTGTGAAACGGCCAAACCCGGAACGGGGCTCAAACCCTCACTGACTCTTTCTTCCGCCTTCTCACCTGTTAAGACTGTATCTGCTCCCACAGCCCCCGTTTCTACCGAGATCAGTGGGTTAGGCGACAAATTTAAAAAACCTGAGGGTGCATGGGAATGTGATACGTGTTTGGTGCAGAACAAAGCAGAGGACACAAAGTGCGTGGCCTGCACAAGTGCGAAACCAGGTAATGGAAAATTTTAATTATTGCATTTCTATTTCTGAATCTTGGCTTTAGGTTGCACCAGCTCTACTTTTCAGTTCTTCTCTTAAATTCCATTAACTGTGTCAGTGACCAAGCAGTATCTCAAAAATATATTAAGTATTTAAGTACTTCATCTACTGTGCAGGAGCTTCGAAAGGAGCCTCTTCGTCAACAAGCAGTGCCCCTGTGTTTGGATTAGCGGACAAGTTCAAAAAGCCGGAAGGAGCCTGGGACTGTGATGTCTGTCTTGTGCAGAATAAGGAATCTGATGTGCAGTGTGTCGCCTGTCAGGCAGCCAAACCTGGAGCTAACGTGGAACCCAAGGGTAACAAATCCAGTCTACTTGCAGTGTTTCTCAATAGCATGTAAATACTTGATGAGTGTGTAGGGTACCAAAAGCTTTTCTGTTGTTGTTTCATTGTATCACGTTCTCTTTTTAATTTTGTTGTCCTTTCTTTCTCTTCAGCCTTTGGTTCTTCTTTCGGTTCCTCGGCTGGTGCGACTTCAGCATCTTCTACTTCTAGTACTGGAGGTTTTAAGTTTGGCACGTCAGACAGTACTTCAGGATCTGGAGCAGGGGGTTTCAAGTTTGGGGGCTCGCTTACAGAAGCAACCTCTTCTTCATCAGGGGGATTCAAATTTGGAGTCCCATTTGGAAGCTCCTCATCAGAAACCACTTCTAAAGACACTACTGCTACATCAGGGTTTAAATTTAGCAGCTCATCCAAGAGCTTTAAATTTGGGGCTGCCTCTAGTGATGACAAAAAGTCAGACCAGCCTGCTGCAGGTTCTGGGTTTAAGTTTGGAGTCAGTGGTGGGATAGTGTTTGGAACTGGATCTTCTAGCACAGAAAGCAACTCTTCTAAGGGCGGATTCACAATTGGACTGTCAAAACCTGAAGAAAAAACATCAGTCACCTCCACAACCTCCTCATCCTCTATTCCTTTCACTCCTCCTTCCTTTCAAGAAAACAGTGACAGTAAGGCATCATCAACTAACAACACAACATCGACAAACACCAACGCAACCACCACCACAGTAGCCGCAACTGGGTCTGTGTTTGGGAGATTGGGGGAGCCAAGTTTGGCAACCAACACGCCACAAGTGGTCCCTACTCTTGGAACCTCACAGGCGGCCAAAGAGCCCACCGCTCCCACATTTACCTTTGGTAAACCAGAGGAAAAGAAGGAAGTGGCTACCTCCTCTGCTCCATCTACCTTTCTCTTTGGTGCTGCTAGTAAGGATGCAGATTCAACACAGGCCTTTACTGGAGGCTTTTCCTTCAGCAAGCCCAATGCTCCAACAGAACAACCTCCACCCGCTTTCACTTTTGGAAAGCCAGCAGACAAGAATGAAACATCTGCTTCAGAGGCCCCAAAGCCTGCCTTCACTTTTAGACAAAGTGCTACAGGTATTTAATTTTCTGTCACTCAAAGCACATTGGGCAGAATGTGGCTTCTAGTGGATTCATGCCGTTCTTTTTATGTACTCCAGCAAAGTTGGGTGCAATTTTGGGATTCAGTATCTTGCCACAGTTAACTTAATTTGTTATAAAGATCATACAGTTTGTAGATCAACATTTTAATCTTTTTCTTAGAAAAATTATTCTTGATAAGATCCCTAAGTATCCAGCTTTTCACCCTCGATATTTCTGCACTAGTCTGTAGCTTCTGTACTTGTAAAACATTCTGCCCGCTCATCGTATTGCTAGAACTTCAGGACGTGTGATAACCTGGAAATCTTTTCATTGCTATGATGTTTGTTTTAAAGTAAAAGGATATTGTGGGTTTAAGTGGCAACTTTTTACTATCATTTCAGCAAAGTGGCTTTTCTGCTGTGCTTTATTACTCATGATTTATGATCTCATTCCGAACAGAATCTCCTGCTCCAAAACCGGCATTTTCTTTCATGGCAAGTAATCCCACCAACTCCACCACCTCATCATCCTCCACAACAACTCCCAGTCTGTTTGGCACCGCCAGTAGTAGCAGCAGCACCTCCACATCGGCTCCAGCTCCCTCTGCGGCTCCCAGCACTTTCATGTTTGGTCAGCCTGCTTCGACCACCAGTGATGCTCCTCCAGCTAAAAACTTCATCTTTATCCAGAGTCAAGACAGCCAGCCAACTGCTCCATCAGCTGCTCCTCTGAACTCTACTCCTGCGCCAACTCCAGCTCAGCCTTTCATCTTCGGTGCTCCCACCAATGCTGCTGCTGCTGCTGCTCCTGCTCCTGCTGCTGCTGCTCCTGCTCCTGCTCCTGCTCCTCCTGCTCCCACCTTTAATTTTGCTGCAGGAGCGCCCTCTGCTGCCTCATCGTCAGGTCTGTAACTATGAAATATTTACATTAGATATTATTATTCTTAAGTTGTTTCTAATCTATATGAGTATTCATATTTTGCATTCTTTTTCAATAACAGGCCCATCTGCAGCTCCCTCCCCGTTTGCATTCAGCTCGGCCCCCTCTGGTGGGTTCGGGAACAACCAGACTCCTTCATTTGGATCATCTTTTGGCTCTCCTTTCTCAGCCACACCTTCCCAGACCCCTGCTTTTGGGGCCAAACCCAATGTCTTTGGACAGCAGCCCAACTCCACCTCTTTATTTGGGCCAGGAGCTAATTCTGCACCAGGTTAGTGGCTGTCTGTCTTGAGGGCCTATTTATTAAGAATTATCATGAATTGAGTCGTGACATTAAAATTTAACACATTTTTGTCAGGTGGAGGCTTTCAGTTTGGAGGAGCCAGTGCATTTGGAACCACAAACAACACTTCAGGTGTGTTTACTTTTGGAGCAGGATCAGCAGCCTCTCCTGCTCCATCTGCCAATCCCTCCATCACTCCCCAGGCAGGTGCATCTGGAGGCGGATTCAACTTTACACAAAGCCCGGCGTTCAATATTGGGTATGCTACTTTTTCTCAGTTTACAGCGAGTATGCAGGGGTTTTTTCTCAGTGTGTGCACATGATAAAGCCTGTGTGTGTGTGTATCTATCTATATAATTAGTTATACTCCTTTGGCTAGAGGATTTACTTATTTTATTTTGAGTTTTCCTCCTAATTGCCTTTATTGTAGTGGTTGAAATTCCCAAGCAAAACCTTTTTTCTTTTTAATTACAAAGATGGAAGAAAGTTGAGGAATCTCTCATTTTTGTATAAATTTGCTTACATGTTATTTAAAAAAATCTTTTTTTAAACCGTTTTAAGGGTAGCAGTGCTTATGTATTCAGAAACCGAGTCAACTGTCTGCAGTGCAAATGTTTGATGTCCTGTTAAGTAGATTGCATTGTGCTCATAAAAGTAGGCTCTTAGTTTAGGACTCATTTTTGTATATATTAAAAAACTGAGTTCATGCTACAGGATGTTTTGTAATTATACATAATTGACAAACACTGACGTCTAGGTCAGTGCATTTTTATTTAGTGTTGCTCTAATGGGAGTTGTCTCTGTTCCTGCAGGTCTACAAAATCGTTCCCTGGCCCTTCAGGTGGACAGACAGCAATCACAGGGCGCAAGATCAAGACAGCAGTGCGGCGCAGAAAGTAGATGCGTGCTATTTCAACTTCACTGAATCCCCACTTAAGCCTGAATAAAGTCCTGGAAAGTCTCAACTGGACAAACACTGAAATTCTTGGCATTTGGAGACGGGCCGAGGCTTGGAGCACCACTCTGTGCTTGGGTTGGATGGGTGGGCGGGGTTTAGGCTCGGCTGATTATTCACAGGTTTTCACATGTAGACAGGAGCTATTAATATGTGAGACCACCCCACAGGATTGGACATTTAAACTAAAACTGTTGACTGAACAATGACGCTGACTTAGAGAACAACAATCAAGCAGAGACCCCCCACTCAATATTAAAAGACAAGCAAGACAGTCATCTCTATATTTTCAACACCGGCAAATGTCTGCTAGACTTTAGGCATGACTTTTTGTAATAAAATTGCAAAGGCAAAAACTGCAAATTTAAAGAGTTGAGTGTACACTTACTAATTAGTATGGGTGATCAGGTTATGAGCTGTGATATGCAGAGAGGTAGTGAGAGCTGTGCGGCAAATCTCCAGCAGTAATCCTGCAAACTATTGCTCCGTCACAGGCAGCAGGGTGCTGCTGGAGATGTAGCCGCGGTGTCAGTGCAGTGTGCTGTATGTACAGGGATGAGCGTGTTATCTTCGTGATGAATGCAGAGTGCGTGTTTTCTCCCTCCCTCTTATGTACAGACTTGAGGTGTGTTTGGTTTCTTTGTACGTGCTGAGGTTGTCTGTCAGTGTGTGTATGACAACAGAACGACAGGTTTTTTTTGTTTTTGTTTTCTTTCCACCTGGGTGGCTAGCTAGCACCACCACAGGTGAGCAAGCAAATGAATGTTTAAAACAAAAACCAGGGGAGGACGGAAGGAGGGCAGGGTGTGGGAGAGGGGAAAACGCATCCATGCACTGTGGAGGATGGACCAGGCAGGAGGCTTATGCCCTCGTTTAACTCCTTTAGGACTTTGTAAATGTGTAATTTCAGAACTCTTGTTACATGTTTAATTTCTCTCTGGTTCGCTCCTCAACTCTGCTTTTTCGTGGCCCCTTGTCTCTCTGGTTCCCTCCCTCCCTCCTGATTTCCTTTTACTCTCCCTTTATCTCTCTCTGCCTCTCCCACTTCTCTCTCTCTCTCTTAATTGGCCTTTTGAATATTATTATAAAAACCTGTAAATAGTGATATTTTTTTTAATCTGTGAAGTTGAATTTTTGTGTTACAAACTCTGCATTCAGCGTTTTTGTCTTTAGAATTTATGTAAATTCCTATATTCAAAGTTGCCCGAATCCATTTAAAAGGAGCTTAAATGCAAATTGGAGAGCCTTTGATGACTAAAGGTATATTGGCTTTTCTGATCCACTTTTGTTTGGACCAAAACCAGTATTGTACAAAGTATTAAGTATATATTTTTCTATTGCGTGTTTAAATGGACAAGGGTGACTTTGGATGATAAGGAAGTCAGTTTAATTTTAAAGCCATGATTATTACTGGATGAGTGATAAAATTTAAACAATGGGTAATTACCATCAATAAAACTAGAAAAAGAAATTCATCTCTGGCTTTGTCCATTATTTTATTATAATTAATTAGGTTAACACAGATCCACTGGTGGCAGAACATACTGTTGACTACCTAATAAGGGTCAAAGAAATGGTGTTTTCATGATTTACTTCAACTGTTAAGCTTTCTTTGATATTTTGGACTCTAGTGTAAATAACTGTTTATGCATTTGTTATAAAATACCGGTCACATCACATTTTAAATATGTGTTACACAGTATGTGCTTTGAAAAACTTCTGTACAGATAAATACATTATCCCAAAAGTTTTGGAAATGCCTCTATTACAGCACAATGATAATCAAATGTACTTGATTAACTGATCATCAGTGGGTGCGAAAAATAAAGTGTTTTAATGTCTCAGTCAAAGTCAAGACCCCAACCTGATTGAAATACTGTGCATAAACAAGTCCCTGCAAACCTCAATGAACTGAAACAATGTAAGAGACTGATCAAGTTACAGAAAATGATTACTTCCAGTTATTGCTGCTGGTTCCACAAGTTACTGAATCAAGGGGTGCACTTAGTTTTTCACAGAGTCCTGTGAAAAGAAAAACATCTTTTCAGCTTGTTCAGTGTTTATCTCAGCTTCTTTAGGAAATAAAACCCTCTGTGTTGGCCTTCCAGTTCAGCCTTACAATGTGGACTCCACCACATCAGCATCCTGTCCCAGAATAGATGTGTAACCATCCTCTTCTGAAATCATCTCATACAGAGGTGGACTTGCTGGTGTGTTTCAGATCATTGTCCTGCTGCATAATCCATGTGAACTTGAGCTTCAGCAAGGAAGTCACTCCTGGATGAGTCATCGATGGACTCTGGGAGTAATTTTGGTAGGTCAGCCACTCCTGGAAAGGTTTTCTCCATTTGTGGATAATGGCTCTCAGTGTGGTACGCTGGAGTCCCAAAGCCTTAGAAATGGATTTGTAACCCTTTCCAAACTGAGAGACCTCAGTGACTTTGTTTCTCAACTGGTTCTTTAGATCGTGGCATGATGTGTTGCTTTTTGGGGAGACCTTTTTGCCTACTTCACTTTAACAGGTTCTATTTAAGGGGGTCAACCTGGTGAAGCTTGAAGATGAAATAGTCTGTAACTATTTCAGATCAGTGATGAAATTTCTCATCAGACAAAAGAAATACAGAAACTGGCGTGTCACATCAGGGGCTGTGACACCAAACTGCATCAGGCCTCCCACCCACCATGTTTCCATATCCTTGGAAACATGGTGCCTCTAACCCTCTTTTCTCTGATCCTCCTTCAGCCCCACATCAACCTCACACTAGGGAATTACGGCCTGGTAAAAGTAGGAGCTGGACTTCACTCAGTGCTGAAGCTCTCCCAGTGACTCTGTCCATTCACAAAAGTCACAATTTTACATTTCATGATAACAAAACCCATCATCTTTATAATATCCTGAACATGCTCATTTCTGTGTTGCCACCCTTTGCAGTCGAGACCTGGAGCTCAAACGCAAGCACCTGATGATTGTCAAGGACAAACTGGCCAAAAATGCTCACGTCCTGGAGGTGGTGAAGAAGTGTCAGAGCCTGTGTCAGACTTTCCTGCCTGCCCACGATACACCCGTAGTCCTCAGTAACAAGGACAGACTTCACAGGACCATGGGCAGCTCCAGCTGTCATGAATACTTACAGTAGAGCGCATTAGTGCACTCTATATATGAAACGTGTGGCGTTTCATATATATTAGAACGTGTGAGGAAACTCATGTCAACTTGTTTGGAATCGGTTTGCGCTTCGTTTTTTGTGTTCAGGAAGAAAAGGCTGTTTTTCAAAATAATAAAAAAAATCTGTTGAATATGAATGCATAAATATATTAAAAACCACTTCACACTTATCTCATTCAGGCACAGCAGAAAAGAAGCTGGAGGCAGATTATGCTTTTAAAGTTTATTTCTAAAAAGGTGTTACATGCTTTTATTTAAAAATCAAACCTATTATTTTTTTTTTTTTTGAACTTTATTGCCAACCGAACATAGGCAATTTACATACACACGTTTTTATCCTGAGACTGAAATTGGGGCTTCACATCATTATTCATACACAAAATCCCAAATTTACCAACACACAGGGTAAGGTAGGGCAGGTAGCCCATCTCAATAGACAGAAAAACAAATCAGAGAAATATGTACCTTAATTAAGAAAATTCACAATAGGCTTCCACAGTCTTTCAAAGCTCTGAGCTTTTAGTTGTAATTGGGCAGTTAGTCTTTCCATTGTATATACATGCTTAATTTTCTGTATCCAGTGATGCATATTTGGTGGGTCGGGCTTCATCCAGTTGACTGTAATCATCTTCCTGGCTGTCATTAGAAGAATATGTAACAAAGTCCTTTGGTCATGTGTGAGAACACATCAAGTATGAAAATTGCAGGATCAAAAGGGATGTTTAATTTTAGTATTCTCTCCGATACCTCTTTAACATTTTTCCAAAAAGGTTGTATCTGAGGACAGTCCCAAAATATGTGGGTCTGATCCCCTACTTGGCCACAACCCCTCCAACATTTATCACTTATACTGCTCTTTGACAGAAAACTTTTGAGTGGAGTTTGAAAATATCTTATTTTACACTTCCAATCAAATTCTTTCCAGTGCTGACTCCCAATTCTTTTGTGGCAGCCAGTACAAATGTTCTCCCATAATTCCTCCTCCAAAGTGACATTCAATTCCATCTCCCATTGTTGTTTAATATGCTGAGTGTCATTTGCCTCATCCGTCATTAATTTTTTATACATTAAGGAGACTTGTTTTTTCATATTTCCCGAATTTTCGTGTAAATCAATTAAGTGTTTTTCTATGTTTGTTGGTTCTCTTTTAATGTTTTCCCAATCTGAGTGTTGTGTTAGATAATGCCTAATCTGTAGATACCTATACAGATCGGTTGAGGGAAGGGCAAAAGTATCCTTTAATTTGAGGAAAGTCATAAATATATTGCTTTCAAATAGCTGGTTTATTGTAATCAGTCCGCATTCAACCCATCTGTCAAAGGCCTTATCATACAGAGAAGGTACAAACTCCACATTCCCCTTGATAGGCATGGCCCTTGATAGAGCTATAGTTCCCTTTAGTCGTTTCTGTATTTGATTCCATACTTTCAATATTTGTTTGACCCATATA
>JAVDPK010002399.1:0-15820 GCA_034780415.1 Cichlasoma orientale | reverse complement strand
GAGACACGAAGAAACGATAAAGCCGATAAATAAAAATGGTCTACCTCATTTTAAGTTATCGTACGATTAATTGATTTATTGTTTATCGCGACAGGCCTACCTTATCCTTTCATTACATAAATTTAACAAGGTGCTGGAAACATTCCTCTGAGATTTTGGGCCTTACTGATATGAAAGCATGACACAGTTGCTGCCGATTTGTCAGCTGCGCAGCCATGATGTGAATCTTCTGTTCCACCACGCCGTGCAAAATTCTGACCCTACTATCTGAATGTCACAGCAGAAATCTTCTGTTCTGTTGTGCAATTTTGGTGAGCCCATGTGAATCATATCCTCAGTTTCCTGCTCTTAGCTGACAGAAGTGGCACCTGATGTAGTCTTCTGCTGCTGTAGTCCATCTGCTTCAAGGTCTGATGTGTTGTCTATTAAAGATGTTCTTCTGCATACCTTGGTTAGTTACAGTTGCCTTCCAACCAGCTCAAAGCAGATTGGCTGTTCTCCTCTGACCTCTGGCATAAACAAGTAATTTTCTTCTGCACACTAGATATTTTCTCTTTTTCAGACCATTCTCACTAAACTCTAAAGATGTTTGTGTGATAAAATCCCAGCAGATCAACAGTTTCTGAAATACTCAGACCAGCCTGTCTGGCACTAACAATCATGCCACCTTCAAGGTCACATAATCAACTTTCTTCCATATTCTGATGCTCGGTTTGAACTGCAGCAGGTGGTCTTGACCATGTCTACATTCCTCAATGCACTGAGTTGCTGCCACATGATTCGCTGATTAGGTATTTGCATTAACAAGCAGTTGAACAGGTGTACCTAATGAAGTGACTGGTGAATGTGTAAGCTAATGCACTAAATTTTATTTGATTTTGTGTTAACATAATTTTGTTTTTATTTTTAATACTTTCTTCCAAAAGTCCTCAATAAGATGTCCACTTCAGAGCTACCAAATGTGGACCAAGTGCAGCCTCTTTCATCGTCTGGCTCAACTACAACCACAGCCACAGGACCGGGGAGAAAACGAGGGCGTGATGTTGGTCTTGAAAAGTCTGACTTTAAACCTGTTTTGAATCTTGATTGGAAAAGTGAAAATGTGACTGAGAAGGAAGCAGAATTATGGCAGAAGCAGTCAGAAAACTATTCACCTTCACAAAGCATATACTGTGAATCTGAAGAAGAGAAGCCTGAAGAGTGTGAACCACCACAGAGTAAGAGGAGGCTCGCTGATGCCACCTTTACACCAGATGACAGTCAACCTCTGCCACAGGCGTGGAGTCAGGACCCACTGTTCGCTTTTAGTCAGTACAATGAAAATGACTTTCATCAAACTGACCACAAATGCACCACAGTGGAAAACTTTAGTAGAACTGAGTCAAGATTCCTGAACAGTCTGCAGGATGAGGAGGTCTTTAGAAATCTGATAGATGCAGAAGGAAGAACCTCAAGTCAAAAATCTTTTAAACACCTTCATTCTTCTCAGATGATTGATGAGAAAGAAAACAGCAGGCCGCTGTCTTGTAATTCTTCAAGCACGCGCTCATCTTCCTCCTGTTTCAGACCTGTTTCAAATCACAAGTGGACAGAACCAAGAACTGCTTCACCTCGGAAACACACAGATCAGCTGTGGAAAAAGGCTGCCAGAGAAGAGGCCTCACAGATCAAGTGGACAAAACCGATTGGCTCTCCTCTTAAAAGACAAGCACCACAGCAGCGAAGCAGAGAGGTTGATGAGGACAGTTTGGCCACTTTGTTCACTCAGGACTCTGAAGGTTTCAGGGTGATCGCACATAGAAGTCTGCAAACCAGGAGTCCTCTCAAAGATCAGAGCAACGTCAGCACTGGAGTGGTAAGTTCTTACAAGTCTCTGTTGGAGGAGGATGAAGAGGACGAAGAGATGCTCTTTACTCAAGACTCTCAGGGAAATATAGTAATTAAACACTGAAACACCTTTTAAATGTACTACACATTCTAGATGTCATCTTAGATTTAGTACAAAAATGTGGATTTTGGAGGATAAAGTGCTGAAAAATCCTTTTTAACAGCCATATTGGACATACAGTTCAACAGCATGACCATAAACTGTATAAATAAAAGATGTATGTGGGGTTTATGTGTGACTGGTGCCTTAGATCTGCATTCTTTTTAATGGCCAGCAGGGGGCAGGTCATGGACTGATAAAAGCAGTCTGGTTACGTGCTTTCAGCACTTTTGATCTATGACCCTATTAAATAGTTTGTTGAGTTTATGGTCTCATTTGCTTCTTTTAGGTCCAGTTTAATGTGTGATTTTTGTAAATTATGGTCCTCTTAGAGATGTTTAAGTTTATCCAAGCCCATTAGACAAGTTGCATCTGGTGTCCCTGGGTTTCTCACTCAGATGCACCCCTCACTGTCACATCCTGTTTCAAAACACTAAGATGGCGAAGTCAAGGAGCTCAGCCTGAGAATTTAAGATGGGGCTTCAGTAACCAGTGAGTGACATCCCAGTGGCTACATCTTTTATATACAGTCTGTGAATCTGGCAATGCACGGCGAGCTTGTCTGTGACATCATGTCTCAGACCTGATTTTGAAGTGTTTATTCCACACAAGGCCTTGTGGCAATCCAGGAGGGCCAAATATCATCAGTTCTTAAACCTGTCTGTCCCATCTTACCTTACAGGAGTGAGCCTGAGAGCAGCCTGTATGTTCCCGGAGATTTTATTCTTTGTTTCTGTGTTCCATGCTGTAACTTCTTTTTGTTACACCGTTGTTTCTCTCGCACAAAATAAAACTCTTAACAAGCCAGAACTGAGAAATTTTGACTTTATTTTAAAAAGTACACAGAATTACATCAATTTTTTTTCTTGTAAGTTATTATTTTTTTAGTATCAACATTTCATCTGTCCTATGCTGGTGCTGTGTGCTACAAAATAAGAGTGGTATACAAAGTACAATAAAGAAGCGCTCAAAGGTAAGTGTTACCACTACTGCTACTGCTGATACGTTATACAGTTAAAGAAATTAGGAGCCAAGTGATTAATCATTTCAATCACAACAGCAGGCGTCAGATAAGGAGACTGATACTGCATGTACTTCACAGTGAAACATTACTACATAACTGCTGGGCACTATACACATTAAAGAGGTGGCTGGCAGCGCTTTATAAGATGGAAAATATACTGCATACACTTACTTGCTTTTCTGTATTTGTATGTAGTGCAGTTTTCAGGCTTTCTGCAATCAATGTGAGTACAGTATGATTGCGGGAATCCTGTGACATTTAAAACACATATTTTAAGGGGACTGAGATCTGATGATGAGAATATCTTTAAAATATTTTTTCCACAGCTGCATTTACACTTACATAAATATCGGTGTTGCTTTGGCACATGTAGGTGTAGGTGTGCTCCGGTTCGTGACACTTAAACCAGAGATATTCTTCACGACTAGTGTGGGGTTGTGTTATGCAAGCAAGAAAAATCAACTTACTGACTGGTTCATTACAGTCAGCGGCTGCACAAGTGCTGGAGAAACCTCTTATGAAGTCACAAATAGAGCAACAAAGATTAGACTAAAAGTTAATCTAGGCGCCTGTTAGAAAATCCCTTTCATATATCTGAGTGATGACATCAGGTGGACAGAAATAGTATATTTGCGTGCGTGTGGTGATAAAGTCAGCCAGCGATCTCGGTGGGTTCTGTCACCAGTTTGGCTCCATTCCAAACAGTCTTGAACTGCTCCGGGACCGGGAACTCTCTCTGTAAAAGAAAACAGGATCAGTGTAAGCGCAGCTGCACACACGGAAGGAATAAGCTCAGTGTCTTTGTCTCGGCCGCTCACGTAATCGTCCTCTCCTTCGGGTATCATAATGTTCATCTCAGAGCTCTTGGCACTGACAATGTCACAGCCGAGGGAGTCCTTGCTCAGGTAGACCTGGCAGCCCTCGGTCTTGTTGATGGAGATGGTGGGAACTGTTCCTAAAACCTGCAGAAAGGCATGCCGCAATCACTGACAGGCTTAAGAAAATGGAAGAGGACCCATGAGAGACTCTGAGTAGATCTACTGATTACTGACATTACAAATTCTGAGTCTATTGAAGCAAAGTAAAAATGTGTTCACCTGTAACTGGATGGCTTTGCAGTTGATGATCTCCACGATCCCAACGACGTTCTCAAAAACCACACCCAGCTTCTTACAGTTGTCTAGACAGAGTGAAAACAAACCAGATGAGAATTAGGATCCGAAATTATGAAATTCCTGCTAGAACTAACGATTTCACTTATTGTTTTCAGGCAGCTTACCTATGATGATGGAGTTAAGTTTGCCCTTAACCTGAAGGGTGGAGTTGTTACAACTGAAGACATACACCACCTGTTTTAGCTCCGTCTCATCGATAACCAGGTCGTGTTTCTGCTCGAAGTTTTCCTGCAGCGATAAGGATTCAAGCTCAGATTAGTAGCTGGCCTACTGGGATCAGGTTTGATCGTAGGATAAAATAAATGTTTCTAGGGTATAAATGAGAGCAGGGCAGATACAGTGTGAAATTCTCCAAAGCACATCTCATTTCAACTAAAATCGTAGGTTTAATTAACTACAAATGGTCTGCAAAAAAGGATTTATGCATTGCACGTACCACCCTCCATTTCTTCCCCTCCAGCTCCAGCAGAGGGAGTCTTTTCTGGACAGCTGCTGTAGGTGAACTCACAGACCCGGGGTTCTTGCCTTTGGTTGTTGTTGGTTGTTGAGAGCGCAGACAGGGGTTCTTATGGGTCTTCTGGTCATCTGAGACATGCTTCAGACCTACGGATGAGAAGTATGAGGATAAGCTGAGTTTTAAAATACATTAGGCCAGCTTAAATTAAATTAAGGTGGAAAATGTGCTCAGCTCTTCCGTGTTGCTTGTAGACCCACCTTTAGTGATGTCCATGCCCCGGTTGAGCTGGGCGAATAGCATGGAGTGCTGGTTTGCCGCGCTGTCTGCCTGAGGTTTGGAGTCATCATCGGTGAAGACTGGAGGAGGGCCGGGGGGAGGAGGGGGAGGCGGTGGACAGGGTGCACTGGGGGCTGGCGGAGACTCAAAGAGAGAAGCAGGAGCAATGGGGCCCTGGGAGATGTTGGGAGAAGAAAAAATGTAACTGGCAATGTAAATGCAAAAAAAGGTCTGCATTTAAATATGTTTATGGAAGTCTTAATTTGATTCTGTCTCTGACTCTGAGGTCTGTACTGAGGCCTGCATGCTTATTTCATTTAATTTGTACACGATTTTTCTAAGTATGGACCGTTCTGCACTATCTCGCAGATCCTGGTCTTCTGGCACTTGATGTTAATAATATGAAAAAAAAAATACAAACTAGGCTCTTTCTAATCACATCTTGGTTGCACCACTCGGCATTTAATCATTAGTTATTATTACTCTCTGGCTCTCTTCCATAGCATCTTTTGTCCCGTCTCCCTCCCCTCACTCCCAACCACTTGCAGCAGATAACTGCCCCTCCCTGAGCCTGGTTCTGCCGGAGGTTTCTTCCTGTTAAAAGGGAGTTCATCTGAGTATTGGGGTTTTCTGTGTATTATTGTAGGGTCTTTTACCTTACAATATAAAGCGCCTTGAGGGAAGTGATGTTGCGATTTGGTGCTATATAAATAAAACTGAATTGAAGTGAACTGAAGCCAGCTTTTATCATACAGTGAAACACTGCATTTTTGGTTTGTGAACTTTCCTGTTGCTTTTTTTCATGTATAATTATTGTGCAAAACAATGGGCACTGATGCGAGCTTTCCATAAGAGAAGGGACCGATGATAGCTCTCATAGCAAATAGTTCCAATAGGGGGAGTATTGCCCAAGAAATATCATGCAGCTTTGACGGTGTTGATGTCTTTTTACTCAAGCCATGTGTGATATGATAGACCAGCTGGACTTTGAACACATGCAGAAACACTTAGACCTATGTGTTTTTGTAACATTAAGGTTGTGAAGAACAATTAACTCCTCTCTGTCATACAGAGATGGCTACTTTCAGCTGCTCCCTTAGTCACAAAAGGCTGCCAAAGCTGGTAGCTACACATGTTTGACTTGGCAGATTTTTTTTATGCCAGATGCCCTTCCTGAGACAACCCTAGAGGGATCTGTGTCTCCTCTCAGAATCAAACCAGCGATCTTTTGCTTGTTAGGTGAATGTGAAGCCACCACTTGTACAGCATCATATTGAAATAGTCAAAATTTTTATGACTGCACCATTTTGTCAAATGTAGTTCTGGGATACACCGTCCAGGGTGTAGCCGGCCTCTCACCCTGTGACAGCTGGGATAGGCTCCAGTAACCCCCTTGTGACCCTGAATTGGATAAGCGGAAGAAAAAGGATGCACCGTTGTGTCAAAATGGGAATAATCAAAATGTTTTGTGCATCACTTTCCCAAAACTTCATTCTACTGTACAGTATTTTCTTTACTTCACAGCTTAAAATATGAGCTTGATCAGGTCCTGTAAGTAGCCCTGATGTGTCAGTAATATCTACCAGCTAAACTGATGAGACGTGTACAGTGAAACTACAGTGAAGACACACACACACGCGTGTACACACACACACAGCCTTCTGAAGATCTTCGACAGCTGACAGAGACTCACACACCTACCACTGGGTTGAATTCTCACTAAATGTGCCTCTGAGTGCTCAGATTTGACCTTTGACATGAGGAGCATGTGTTGTGCATATCACTGCTGAACAATGTCGACCTGTTACACTAAACAGCTCAGTGCATACCTCTGGATTAAAACTAGCACGTGTTTGTGTGTGTTCGTGTATGGCTGTAAAACTGTCCACTACTTGCTTTTGTTTATGTGTGTATATTTCTGCATTTGTGTGTGTACGAAAACATTTAGCAGAGAAAAAAATACTTTGTTACCCATTTCTTGTGATTTTAAGAAGTGTTTGGTGTATTTTGCCCTTTTTTGGCTGACTTCTTGCATTACTGTAACCAGCTTCACTTTAAATCTTCTTAAATGAGCAACAATTAGAATTTCTGCTGTTTTCAACTACAGCCACAATAGTTGACATCCTTTTTTCTCTGTTTCCAAAAGTAAGATCTTTTTGATTTTCTTTTTAATTTTAAGTTCCTTTGTTTTTTTAATCCTGTGTCTCGTCTGAGGCATAGTAATTAATGTGAGTGTTTGCATGGGTCCATATGTCAGCCTGTGAATAAGCTTGTCACTAAACCTCTATCTAAGCAGCAGATGATGTGTTGCATCGCTGAAGAGGCACCAGCCCTGCAGTTTAGGTTACAGCACAGGCTGTGTGTGTACACAGGCTCTTTGTCGGGGGAACTTCTGTAAAGAAAACTTCCATTCAAGTAAACCCTGAAGACCACCTGTTGGTATAACACAGTCTGGCCCTTGTAAGCGCACACACACTCTGTGTCCTTCACACATGCAGCAGCTCTGTTGTCTGACAGCAGGGCTGACAGCTGACACACAGCCGCTGCAGGCTCTCAGGTTTCTGCATGCAGACAGGACACATGTGAGCACAGTTGTTGAGCATTAGTTTTAGCTGTGCATATGTTTTCATCGTTTCATATCACATTAAAGGCAGAAGTGAACTTTTTGGGGCTTATTTGATTTCCTGCTGAGAGCAGAAGCGCCTCTTAGCTTAGCATAGACTGCAAACAGGAGGAAGCAGCTGCCCAGACTATGCAAAGGTACAATTGTCGCCAGAGGTTCACATCCATTCATCATGGGCATGAATGGTAATTTTGCTGACCAAAGAAGCCCCTGCTCCAAAATCGACACCTTCAAATCTGCAGCTGCCCACATAGACAAGCCAAATGCGTTCTGGAGAAAAGTTTTATGGTCAGACGAGACAAAGATTGAGCTGTTTAACCACAGTGACAAGAGGTATGTTTGGAGCACTAAAGGTGAGGATTTTAAACCTAAGAACCAGCTGTCAAGCATGGTGGTGGGGCTGGGGCATCATGCTCTGGGGCTGTTTTGCTGTTAGTGATACTGGTACACTGCACAAAGAAGGAGAAGGACTATCTCAAAATTCTTCAACTTCACCTCAAATCAACAGCTAGATGGTTGAAACTTGGACATAATTGTATGTTCCAACAGGACAGTGATCCTAAACACACATCAAAACAGGCTTTGGAATGGATAAAGCAGGCATACATCAAGCTTCTGGAATGGCCTTCCCAAAGCCCCAACCTCAACCCTACAGAGAATTTGTGGACTACGCTTAAAAGCCAGGAAACTCTGAACTCTGACAATTCTGCCACAAAGACTGGTCAAATATTCAGCCAGAATTATGTCAGAAGCTTGTCGATGGCTACCAAAAGCATCTGGTCGAGCTGCAACTTGCTAAGAGACATTTAACAAAATATTACTGGAAGTGTATGTATATATTTGAGCCGGTATGTATACTTTTGACCCTGTTTGGATTAGAGAAAATCCTAAATAAATTCAAACATGTGCACCTACAGTAGTTCTTGCTTCTTCTTCTTCTTATTTTATAAAAGTCATTAAAAATGTATGCTGTACAATCATTCCACCCTGGAAAAAGAACAGTTCAAAGAAATCATTAAAAGCCCAAAATTACCACAATATTTAAGCTCATGATGACTGTATGTGAACTTCTGATCTCTAACTATACCTCAAAAGATCAGTAATGAACATGGTTTGTTTTATTTGTTTAACTTGTACAAAGTGTTTAAAATTGAATGACACTAACCAGGCTAGCTCTTTCACTTTGTTAACATTTTTTGATGCTAAGCTAAGCTACTCTGACGATTTCCTGGCAGCAACTTTATAGTTTGCACACAAATATGACAGCATTACTGATCCTCACTTTCAGCTCTGGGCGAGAGCAAACAGGCATGTTTCCCCTGTGAGCAACGATTCAGTTAATAAGGAAAGTGAAGCATGACATTTCTTTAAAAGTGAGTTTCTTTCTGTGACCAACTCAAGATTAAAAACCCTTCTAACCGACAGGAGAAAGATGTCAAGAGTGCTTTGAAGGATTTGGTTTCAGGCCATTGTAATCTCTGAGATCTACTGAAGGTTAGTCCTTGGGCAGACATCCATAAAGAGATGTGTGTGTGTGGGAGTGACGGAGAGTTTTGCAAGCTCTACAGAGAACTGCGGCGAGCAGCCACTGAGGAGAAGCTCATTCATTCATTCATGCTCCCTGCAGTGGTTTATGTAACTGACTGCCCCATAACTAAAAATGGTAGAAGTTATTTTGAGCAGATATAAAACTATCAAGCCGTGCGAACAGAAAACCAAATGAAAACACAGCTGACAGTATAAAGGGAATGATTCAGGGTGAGATATGAGAAGATGGAGATTATAACACAAAACAGCACAATATTGTACTAACACAGGCAAAAATCTTTTTTCTGTGCTTGTGTACTCACACTCTTGCTCCACACCAGACCTGTCGTGTGGTGCTGTTTGATGAACCCCTGCATCTCAGTCCAGATTGACAGGTAGGAGCGCACCCAGTCCACATGACGTCTGTCTCTGGGAGAGACAAATATATGATGGTCAAAAAAAAAAAAAGTGAGCAAGCAGGGGCATGTGCACGAGGACAGACTGGAGTAAGCAATTGGAGTAAAAGGGGAATACCATCAAGAAAATTAGTAATAGTGCAACATTTTGCAGATAAGGTGGTTACAGAATTTGGTTTGAAATACGCTTATTTGCATTCTTGCATTGTTGGTCCGCCTGGCATACGCGAACCACAAACCTCAGCATTCATACATGTCCTGGTGCTCACCTACAAATTCTGCATTATTCACTGCAGTCAAGCTTTCCAGCAAATCTCTAGATCTCCTGAAGTGCACAACCTTTGTAAGTTTCATCATCTACGTTTGGATTCTTACTTGTTTTTGGATTTCTTTTTTTTTTTGCCTCCTCTCTGCTCTCTACCCGATTTGTTTGCCACAGTGACAGAGGTCCTGTGCATGATTACGGACTTTATTCCTTTTTTTCCTGCTGCCTAATAATTTGGTCGTGGTGCATGAATTGTCACATATAGAATAAATAAACAAGCTTCAACCAAAATTTCAACCCAAATTCCAAGTTATTAAAATCTGAATATCAAATGCTGATACTCCAACATCCTTTGCTTTGTTCATCCTAACCACGCTATTCCCCTCCTCTGCATCCTGCATCTTTTTTCTGTCATCTATCAAGAATAAAGAAGGCACACAAAAACAATTATTGGACCATAAAGAGTATATTTACGTTTCCTTGTAGTCCTTAAGCACTCTGTTGGTGTAGAAGGTGGCGGCATCATTCATCTCCTTTACATATGGACCAGGCTTCTGACTCTGAGATGGGGAGAGAGAAAAGCACTATTCTCACTGTGACAGAGGTATAAACACTTCTCTGACGGACGATTTGTTTTCAGAGTTAGAGTGAAAAGCAGATACATTCACAGGAACATCTTAAGTAAAGCATGTTTGATAAGTGGTGAAAAGTGGCTTCCTGACAGTAACCTACACAGACGAGAACCAGCATCAAAGAGTTTAATTGAAGCACTGAAGAGGCTGAGCTTTGATCTTAATCTCAATGATCTTCATCTCAAAACTCAGAGGAAATTTTTGTGCGGATGGAAAACAGAAAAACAGCATGTTGTAGGGAGAAAAACAAGGATTTGCTTTTACTTCTACAAGAAAGGTTGTTGATGCACTTTGACTGAAAGGTTGGATTAAGTGGGGCATAACTTCACATTTGTTGTGCTCTGGTGGGTTTAAATTAACATCAGATTAATTGAACAATTTAACATTTAGTCATGAAGGTCAGATATTTGGTTATTTGAGGACTATCTACAAACCCAATTTTGAAAAAGTTGGGATGCCGTGTAAAACGTGAATAAAAGCAGAATGCAATGATTTTTTTTAAATCCCTTGAATCCATATTTTATTTACAACAGGACATAAAAAACATATCCAAATGGTTCAACTGAGAAAATGTACAATTTTAAGAAAAATATGAGCTCATTTTATTGTTTGATGGCAATTTGATGGCAACATGTCTCAAAAAATTTGGGACGGAGCCATGTTTACCACTGTGTAGCATCTCCTCTTCTTTTAACAGCCGTTTGTAAATGTCTGTGAACTGAGGAGAGCAGCTGCTGGACTTTTGGGAGAGGAATTTTGTCCTATTCTAGCTGCTTAACAGTCATGGGTCTTCTTTGTCATATTTTTCATTTCATCAGGCACCAAATATTTTTAGTTGGTGAATGGTCTGGCCTGTAGGCAGGCCCGTTCACCACCCTGACTCTTCTATGAAGCCATACTGTGGTAATAGATGCAGTATAAAGTTTAGCACGGTTTTGCTGAAATATGCAAGGTCTTCCCTGAAAAAGATGCCATCTGGATGGGGGCATATGTTACTCTAAAACCTGCATATACCTTATAGCATTGATGGTGCTTTTCCAGATGTGCAAGCTGCCAATTCCATAGGTACTGATGCACCCCACACCACCAGAGATGGAGGCTATGAACTGGATGGTCCCTCTCCATTTAAATTTAAAATTTAAATTTGTCGGACCATAGAACAGTTTCCCACTTTGCCTCAGTCCATTTTAAAGGTACAGTGTGTAAATTCTCACCACTAGATGTCAGTAGATTGCAGATTGCAGTCAGCTGGATTTTGTTTCATTACCCCTCCTAATTCAATTGCATTATCCTAGCTATGGTGGCCACTGTAGGACAAACCACTCTGGCCAGCGTTCATCTGTAGTGAGTGTAGGCTGTCAGTCTGATTTTCACTTCAGCTTTCAATCTGCTGGGTGTTCATATCTATTTACTCTGGAGGAGGGCGTAAAACTTTGTGAAAGGAGTTCAATATGAGTTAATGAGTCAGTGAAGCTCACTTCTGACCGACGACAGCGATACTGAGGTGAGTTGTTGAGGATACCCTGAACTTTTCTGTCCGTAAGTGCTGCTGTTTTGAATAAAAATATACATGTACAAATGTTAAATGATCATATATAGTTTGAAAGAGCTATTTGTGATTTTGTGATCTATAAATTTAAAATAATTTATATGGCGTACTACGTATGTGGCCAATCTCTAGCCACACACAGAAAACACGATTAGGCGGAACAGCGACATCCATCTCAACCACTGTGTTCAAGACGGTGGGGCAACATGGCGGCTTCCACAAACTGGCACCCGCTCCTATGTATTTTTAAAGGATTAAGTCTAATTTCTTGGAAGGCGTATTTACACACTAATCAATTTATATTTACAAGTACAGTATTTTTTTTCTATTAAAATAACCTAAAAAAATATTGACTGTACCTTTAAATGAGCTTTGGCCCAGAGAAGACAGTGGCATTTCTAGATGATGTCCACATATGGCTTCTTCTTTGCATGATAGAGCTTTAACCTGGAATTGTTGATGGCACAGTGTGTTCACAGACAGTGATCTCTGAAATTGTTCCTGAGCTCATGCAGTGATTTCCATGACAGAATCATGCCTGTTTTTAGTGCAGTGCCGCCTGAGGATCACGTGCATCCAGTATGAAGCCCTTTCGCTTGCACACAGAGATTTCCAGGCATATGACACCAGCTGTCATCCATCTATAATGCAGTCTTGAGATCCCTTCCCAGGTGCCTCACCCCCCACAGAGTGGGGCAAAGTTTCACCCAAAACCTTTCTTTATTAGATATGCAAATAATTGCGTTCTGTTTTTATTTACATTTTACGCCGTGTCCCAACTTGTACAGTACGAGGTCAAAAGTCTGGACACACTCATTCATATGAATGGGTTTGACTGGTACTGTATATTCACATTTATGTGTGCACATTTATGCAGAGTGTTATCCTCCGTTTTACTCCTCCTTACCACGGCCACCCAGCCCAGAGCTGGGATGCTCTCGCTGACGGCTGAAAGATGGTTGAAGAGGCTGCTGCCGCGGTTTCTTTCTCTGAAGTTCTGAATCTCCTGGATGTGATCTGAAATTGGTTTCAAGAGGTCCTGGAGCTCTGTCTGCAAGAGCAGAAGGGATAAATTAAATTGATTATAGTCTAAGCCCTGTACTGTACACATCAAATTATGGTTATTTATTTAAGTAACACTGGTGGCTAGAAAATCTTACTGTATACATTTGCTTGTACAAATTAACATGCATTTTTCAGACACTACTGATTTTACCATCTGAGCTATATTTCCATTCCTACTTCAGCGTCATCCAGTAATTCCTAAACTGGGCTGCAGGAGAGCATCTGATTTTATTAGCCCAAGCTTTTTTTTTTTCCATTGGCACGTCCAGATCTCAGTTACGGTATAGCTCGTCTCATAGTTCTCAGCTCCCCTCCCCGTCTCTCTGTTCCTGCAAACATTCCTCAGTTCATGGGGAGATCCCTCTGGCCTTGTAAGGCATCCCGTTTCTCCACTGTTTACAGTTTATCAATTACACATGCACCCGCACTCTCACAAGCGCAGGAACACAGTGTTTCACTGGCAAATAGCTGCTTACATGTTCTGATCTGCTGTGAAATGAGTGTAATGTAAAACACATGGTGCTAACGAGCTGTGACAAGGAGAAGCTGATGAACAAACAGAAGGAGCCGGCAGTGGTGCTCTTGATATACCTGATGCATCACTGGCCGTGTAATGCGGAGTTCATATTTTTTTGCATTTTTGGCGTTGCACACATAGACGTGGGCATGAGGTGGTCCTTGAAATGAAAATATATGAATGTGCGTCAGCTTTAATAATTTTATGCTTGCGAGCAGGGGAGCAATAAAAACAGCACTAAACTTTGTTTCCCAACAAATTCTTCCCTTGATCAGACGCACATGATCTAAATAAGCCAAGACAGACGCCCCTTTCTCTGCTCCTCCAGCTGTTTTTATTCCGGCTGAGTCCACCTAATGCCTGCCTTTGAAGCGATACATCAACCCTTTACTGCCGCAAACAGGGAATCCTTAAGAGTGAGGATGTAGGACGAATTTAGCGTAACAAGTAAAATTTGAGGGGTGAAGTTTGCCTCCCTAAGGCATAACTTTTTCCATTACCTTTCCCTGTTGTAATTCCTTCCATTATGAATCTGTTATCTCTATTTTCAGTATTTAAAAGTGAGCAATTACTCATTTAATACAAATTTATGAGCACAGGAAGATAAATTTAGGGATAAAATATCTGAATTTACCCCCCCCCCCCCCCCGAGTTCTGATCTTGTTTGGTATGTGTAGGATACGCAAGTATGAGGTGCAGAAAATGCAAAATGTAATGTCCCCATATAAGTACGCAGGATCTCAGGAGGTTAGAAGTAATATAATGCAATGCATTTTAAAGCACGTATTTGCCACAACAGCATTTTTAGGAGTGTTAAAACTGTTTTATGCTATCACTATCACTATTATTGACACATTAATATGTGACCTGTCCAGGGTGTACCGCTGACAGCTGAGATGGGTTCCAGCCCCCTGCAAACCTGAATTGGATAAGTGTTTAAGAAAATGGATGGACGGATCAAATAATATTTATTATTATTGTAAGTTAGTTTCAAAGTGGAGCTTCAATGTGAAGCTGTGTAGTTTAATCTGCAATGAAGCTTATTATATCATTTGAATTTAAATTTGCTGTCTTTAGAGCATCAATCATGTGTCAAATAAATATCGTGGACTTCTCGGCTCCACTTCATTGAAATGGAAAAGAAATAAAATAATGAAAAAAATGCAATGAATATCTTCAGGTACCGTGACCGTGTTGAGATGTCCGGCTCTCAGTGTGCTGCAAAACATCATCATACTGACTCCCGCTGAAAGTATGACTTTACAGTTAGTCAGATCCTGGGTCAGATTGTGGACTTTCCCTCACTCAGTCACGCAGTCATAATTAGGAGGAAGGCATAATGTGAGAAAGAATGACTGGCAGGTTTTATAGGGGCGCACTCGCCGTGCATGTTAAAATGGGATCCTTTAGCTGTTTTCCAGCACAGGAAATGCAAACATTGATTAAGATTACAGTAGTTTGTGCAAAAGAAGCAGCTACATGGCTAAAGCCAGATGAATCTACATTCCTCCTGTCTTCATCCTGGTGTTACGCTGAGCAGCTGTGAGAAGGCTCACGTGATGGCGAGATGTTCTGACGGCCTCGTGGATCACACGGGCAGAAAATCAAATGCAGAAAGAGAAAGTAAATTGTGGAGTGACTTGCACTAAAGCAGCTTATTGAGTCATTTCCAGTTCTGCTTTTTCCCGCTGAGCTATCAGTACACTGACCAAAGAGTTACCGTCAAGCTCAGCTGAATGTATTGAATCATTATTGTCATCAATCAGATTTTGCAATCAGACAAAAAGGATCAAAAACATCAGCTCACACTATTTGTTGGCCTGAGCCCAGTGTGTTACAACAACACAGCGCTTGACTTCCTATACAGGCGCTGCATCAAAGGAAGAGAGTTGTGTGTGAACTGCCAGGGCCGGCAACACACAGTCACACGCAGGGAGTTAACAGGCCAACCTGAGGTCACATGAGAGAGCGAGAGACGCCTACTTTCTCCAGCTCTTTCTCTCTTTGTCTAACACTCTCTCTAACTGTCTCTCTCTCTCTCTCTCTCTCACACACACACACACACACAAACTGACAACAGGCTCAAATATAGAACATGCCCATAAAAAGTCAGAGCGCACAACAGAACTGCACTGCAGAGAAAGGCCAGAAGTTTGGGAGCTATGTGTGTGTGTGGATAGAGAAGGGGCACTGCCCAGAGTTACACACAATTTTCCCCATCTGTACTGAGGGCTACAGTGTGTGTGTGTGTGTGTGTGTGTGTGTGTGTGTGTGTGTGTGTGTGTGTGTGTGTGTGTGTGTGTGTGT
>JAVDPK010002398.1:373149-401086 GCA_034780415.1 Cichlasoma orientale | reverse complement strand
GGAGACCGGAGGGTGTGCTCCAACTTTCGGGGGATCACACTCCTCAGCCTCCCTGGTAAGGTCTATGCCAGGGTGCTAGAAGGGAGGGTCCGTCCGTTAGTCGAACCTCGGATTCAGGAGGAACAATGCGGTTTTCGTCCTGGTCATGGAACGCTGGACCAGCTCTATATCCTCTCGAGGATATTTGAGTGTGGAGCCTATCTCAGCTGACATAGGGCGAGAGGCAGGGTATACCCTGTACAGGTCGCCAGCCTGTCGCACGGCCAACATAGAGAGACAGACAACATTCACACCTATGGGCAATGTAGAATCACCAATTAAGCTAACCACACTAACTGCATGTCTTTGGACCGCGGGAGGAAACCCATGAGCCCACGCAGACACGGGGAGAACATGCAAACTTCTTGGGAAATCTCGACAACTTGTTTAAATCAGAGTAAAACCTTGTAGTTTTTAATTCCAAAACCTCGTGAAGATTTTGTGCTTCTGTAGCTTCGCTGTGATCGGTAATGCACGCATATACTAATATTCTTGAGACGCCTCAGGCTGCTCAGTTTCTGTTTTCTAAATGCATGTTTCATTACATATAAAGGTTTTTAGAACATATTCTACTCCTTTACATTAAAATAAAAACTGATATTTGATGCCTTTACTTTTCCAGACCATTGGGATCAAACTGGGTCATATGTGGCCCATGAACTAAAATGAGTGGAACCCTTTGATTTTTTTTTAAGTTAAAGGGATGAACTTAAATATTTTTGATCACATGCTTTGTGCACTGCTGTGCGTCTCAAGTCAACTCAAATATTTTCAGTTGACACGAAAGCAGCAACGAGTAATCACACCTCATCAGATTTAACACTGCAGTTACTGATATTTAAATGCAATGCAGACTACAGCACCACAGAAATAAGTACTCTGACCTGATTCTTTTAAGTGGAGTTTGCTTCATCTGCAAAATAGTTCCAGTTAGTCAAAAATAATCAGTTTAATCAAACGTCACAGAGACTAAAATATCGGTTAAAAACTTGTAACCTCTGTAACTGCTTTGAGTATTTGGGTTTGACTAAAAGAAGATGTATTTGCTGCCGTAAGCAGAGTTTTTAAATTAGTCACAGGATGCAGTATTATTCAACGTCATGTGTCGAAACCACAACCGAGACACGCAAAGAATCACATTTTAATGATTGTAAATATGAAGTGAAAACACCGAGCGGCAAACTTACCCTTTGTCATTGCTGGACTTGTTCAAGTACTGCCGCACTTTGTATCCAAAGAAATCAGCTGGTTCCCCGTCATGTGTTTCAGGATCAGTTGTGTCGATGTTAAAAGCCGAACAGGCGGGGACGGTTGAAGCTGAGAAACACGATCACAAGTTTTGCCAATTTTAGTCACAGCTGATAACGGCTCAGTTAAAATTAGTACTAAAAAAATATTTAAAATTGAAAGGATAACAAATAACTGCAGTTTTAACAATACTGTATTTTAAACATTAAAGATAAATCCTGAATCAGCTTGTTTGGCTATGTTCCACCTCGTGTGTTGTAAATATTACATACATTTAATGACTGTAATCGTACCTAGCTTTTCAGTTATGCTTCATTTTTTTCCATCCTATTAAAAATTGTATGTTAACTCTTAATTTCAAGGGCTTTTAGCGCATGCGCCCATTTATAATGACAGAGTTTAGCACGTCAGCTTGAGCCCCTTTTTATATATATTTTAGGTTATTTTTTCTTAGTGACAAATAAGAGAGAGATTTCCTGTCCAGAGAGACATGAAATGTGGGGAGCTGGCAAGGAATTAAATGTATAGGTACTTATTTCATTTTCACTTTTTGGTGTCGTTCTAAATTAGGACCATAATATACAAAATGAACTTCATGTTTTAGTGAATATGATTTGAAACTAGAGACTGAGACTGTGAAGTTATCAGGAAAGTTTTTACTGAGGCCCGGGATCAACTTCAATATAACCTTTCAGGTTATGTTGAAGAAAACATGAGGTGCATTCTAAAAGTCCAAAGGAAGATTATCAGGGGTATGTCGCAGGCTGCCAGTGAGCATGCACTGTCACAGCTCTATTGTCTCATCCAGTTTCTAAACACGACAGTAAAAGTGTTCCACTCAAGGTTTCTCGACCAATGGGTGACATCACAGTTGGCAGGTGGAAAAGTCTCCCGGTCACTGGTGCAGTAACTTTGTCAGCTTTTTGGCACCAGTTTGACTTTGTTCTGTTAGAAATGGATGGAACCTGTGGGCGCCCGGGTGACTCAGTGGAAGAGTGCAGGCGGCACAGGTTCGAGTCCCGACCTGTCGCCCTTTGCTGTGTGCTTTCCCCCCATTCTCTCCTCCCACTCCTGTCTCTCTATACTGTCAAATAAAGCTGCTATGGCCAAAGAGAAAAAATAAATGGATGGCGCGTGTTCCAGAATGGATGCAGGCACTGCATCAGTGGAGAATAGTTAGAACTTAAAAGACCTCATTAGAAGTAGAATGAGAGATACTATCTCTGTCCTTTCACACAAGCTCCTCCCTTGTTGAAACCTGATGATGTACCAACAATGCAGCTCAACCACGACGACTTTGGCAGGAAATTTGGGTTTAGTATGCTAGTAGAGACCAACTTGAGACTGCCTCATGCAGACAGGTGAAACTCAGATGAGCTCACTTCTTTTAAATTCCACTTAATCACATTAGAAATCTTAGTAGTAATGACGTCTCCAGACCTAAGGGATGGTAGTGACACACTTAAGGCAATTTATATTTTGCAGAGCTCTCTGTGGCATCATAAAAGACTTTGTAGAGCTCATGGACTTCCCCCACAGCAGGGAGGGAAAAAAACACACTCAGCTTTTTTAAACCGTTACCCTCGTTTCAAATCCTGGAGTACAACCGTCGTCACTCAAGTGTTTGACTGCACTGAGCAGATGTGTGTCAGTCTGAGTATAGACAGGATGTGCAGCATAGCAAATGCATGAGCACAAACACTGAAAAATAAAGCTTTTTTAAAAAAAATTACAACTTTGACAAGCTGCAAAAATACACCCAGTAATCTGAGAAACCATTCACAACTTAGGCAACATACCGCAACACACGAAGGAAGTAATAATAAAAGAGGCAAGAATAGAAGCGCAGCAGTTTTCTTTTTTGCTCAAAGCTTTGAGTTATTTCTGTAACTCAGCAGCAAAATAAAGTTAGTATAATAAATAAAACCAAATAAAAAACAATAAATAAATGTGGGGGAAAAGCTTTAGCTGAAATAGAAATGTTTAGAAAAAACAAACTCAAATGAATTTGTGTACCTACAAAACAAATTAAAATAACATGTAAACTGCACAGGAAGTGTGTGTCGTTCTGTTCTTTGTCGGTTTGTGAATGTGTCAAAAGAAGGTGCGCTTAGACTGAGGTGTCTACACAAGTGTGAGTCAAAGTGCTGTCGCTGCAACGTTGCATCTACTCAGAGGTGCATCTTTTAGCTCCACTGGTTCAATTTTGTGATTTGATGATGTTACAGGGCTGCCAGACCGCCTGCTGCAGGCTTATAGAGGCAGGAGGTCTGTCCACAAAGACAAACAGAATTCAGATCTTCAGGTGGTTGGGTCGCATTTATTTCCTCCCTGCTACCGTTCTTATGACACTTCCACAATGATTTCCAGTTGCAGCTTAGTTTAACAACACCCAAGTGTTTAAATTAGATTTAAAAAAAATGCACAGGAAATGGCAGGAGTTTAGCTCTAGTTTTTTTTTTTTATCGGTGTGCTCAAATATGTCAAAACAAGAAGAATGAGAAAGCAGTTCTTAGTTGTGGGGCGGGGTGCTGGAGCCTGTCTCATCTGTCATAGCACGAATGTCTGGATACACCCTGCACAGGACTGTCACAGAGCTTAAACTAAACATTTTCAAACCATTAAAACTAAACTGAAATGAGGAAACGCATCTGGGAACTAACTAAAGTGAACTGAAGTGAAATAAAGAAAAATTAAAGAGGAATTAAACAAAATCACGAGCTATAATAACTCATTGAAACACAATTTTAACACCTTTCAGCTCCTTGTTTCAGTTTTAAAGACGCACAGTCTTTCTCATCAGCATCTGCGCACACCTGCATCTGCTCAGCACCGAACAGCAGTTAGACGGTGAACCTAATGTGGCACACGCAGCTTAAAGATCTTTGTACAGCGAGTCAGTGTAGGATCTGCAACATGTGTCGCGCCCAGCGCTCATGCAGTGTGCCGGATTCAGCTGCACGAATTGTTGGTAATAATGCAACACCTCACCACAACCGAAGCAACCAATAAACCTGGAGAGTCATAAATCCACATGAAGCGCCATAAATAATTCAAGGTGTGGTTAGAATGAATTTTAGGCTGTGAGGATTCCATGATTTTTTTTTTTTTTTTTACACCAAAACACTTCTAAACACTTCTAAAAATACTATAATAATGTGTAAAGTAGTAGTAGTATTAGTAGTAGAAATTCAAGCAAAACTTACCAACAGCCACCACGAAGGTGAGCACGTAGACGCGCGTTCGCCAGTGCATCTTTTACCTCGAGACTGACAGCGCTGCTGCCGGAGCTTCTTGAGATCTGTGTCTACGCAATACTTCCTGTGTTCTTGTGAAGGGTGTTTCCATAACAGGTGGTTGAGACACGTTTCTCATGAGAGTGCTCTCGACAAAAAAGTTTATCTTCCCCTCTTGCTTCCTCTTTTCTTTGGCATTTCCTAAATCCTTCACTTTTCACTTCTTTAAAAAGAGTTTTGACAATTTTCTGGCAGGAAAAAAGCGGTTGCCGAATAGAAAAAGCTACTGATTAATGAACTAGCGCCCAGCACACTCATAAATTTAAAGTAAATGGTTTCACAAGAGCTGCAGCAGGAGTCATTAGACCAAAACAGCTGAATGCACTTTGTGGTTATTCAGTCTACTGAGTCATTACAGTGATTTCTGCATTCTTTTAATATTTTACCCCTAAAAATAAAAGAGTTTAGGGTAAAATATATTTAACATCTTAGCCGGTCATCTATTATACTCACTGTTAACAACTACACTATGAATAAAAAGGTTTTACAGTAATGTTGGGTGGTGCTGAAGCTAAAATGAGGAACTTGTGAGAAGTCCTGTGAGCCTTTGTACTTCAGCTGTCATGTAAACATGGTTCAGTTAAAATGTTACATAGTATAAAATATTCCATTACAAGTAAACTTTGAGATAGTTTTTTTCATGAGTATTAGCAGGAAAACATAAATTGTTCTCACCACTTGGAATGTGAGTGATTAGCGAGGGACACTGCACGCTCATGTGGTGCAGACCTGTCAATCACAGAGTAGGCACGCCCTCAGAGCACACTTTGCATTACTGTCATTTTTGACTCCAACAGGGGATTTAATTGAAAGACTGAACACCACGCTTTACTCAGTAAAACTTTAAACACCATAAATTCATCAGCAAAGACTTTACAGGAGTCACGGATGAAGTAAGAAGAGGATTCATTTACCAACAGACATCTTTACAACCACGATTCTTTTTTCCAAGCAGAGGAATCTGATGGCAAACATGAGTGATGCAGGTTTACAGCACAGGCAGGCTTGAAATTTCATTGGCTCAGTGCTGTCCTCCTCAGTACATCTTTGTAAACATAATTAAATAATATTAAATACTATAATAAAAGATGTTGCGCTAACTAGATACAAAATAACTCGTTTATTTTTGGAAAAATGGAAAACATGTTTCACAGTGGGTTGGTCCACTGCCTGGCATCAGGGAGACCTTTTTTCTTTATTTCTACCACTTGGTAGAATAAAGCATAATTAGGTGTGTATTTGTACCTTCGTTACCTCATGTTTACATTCTGTGCTTTGATGTGGTCTCTGGGAATTTTGAACCATTTTTCAAGTGGTTTGCACTTTTATTTCCTCCTGATTGATTTTTGTTGGACTTTCCACGAGCCGTCTTTGACTGGCTCTTGGTCCCATTGATGCACTTAAAGTTTTCTTTATCTTTATCAGTTCAACAATTAGTCACAACTTGGTACTTAAAAAGTGAGACTGCAGGAACATTTTCTGTGTCATGTTTGAGTAGCTTGAAATATTTCGTCAAGTTACACCAACAGGAAATATTTATGAGACTGATATCTGAAAACCTTTTTCCTTTGACCTCCAACAACCTGCACAGTGCACTTTTTTACTCTGATCATTATCAAGGAGAAGTAAACAGTCAGCAAACAGGATGTCACCACAACAGATTTAATCTCGGTTTTTTCCAGAAATTATCACATTCTTCACAGTCTGACATGTCATTTGAATTTCTTTTATTAATCAATCAGCTTGCGGTTGATTGTAAATCCTATTTGTGGCCTTTGCACCTTGAGGGAAAAGTCTACCACAGGGCAGCCCTGCGTTATGCAGCCCAGAGAAACGATGTCCACGTGTGGGGAGAAATACAAAGCTACATTTTCCGGGGAGACTCCGCCGCTGGCTTCTATCAGAAGAGCTGGGAACTCGTCCTTCAGTGCACGGGCTGTGACGTGGAGCTCCTACAGGTGAGAGAGGAGAGGTGTGCCCATGGAAAAAATGACCCGGGTTTGTGTCTCTGTAATAGTCCCTACCTGAGGTTGAAAATTGTCCAGCATGACGATGTCTGCTCCGGCTCTGGCTGCCTCCCTGCCCTCCTCTGCCGAACGACACTCCACCTCAATCTTACTGCTGAAGCCGCACACTGAGCGCGAAACGTTGACAGCCTAGGAAACAAACAGGTTTGTGCGTCTGTGTTTGTTTTTGTGAGCACAGCTGACCTGAATCCAGACACAGGAAATTAAGAGGAAGACTGCTTTCGGTCAATCCTAGTGTTGTGTACTTGTGTTAAACTTAAAGCTTAAATTCCCATAAAAGTTCACAAATAATATACATTTATATAGATGGGTTTAATTTTTTTTTAATATTCCAGAGCTATAAAGGCTGCGACGTGTGAGCTTTGTTTTATTTACTCCGTACCAGTCGTTGTCATGCTCCTGGGTTATTTATTGCGTTTGTATTATTGTCATACTTTTCTGGAGTCCACAGTTTTTCCTTGTCATTGCCTCCCTCTGTTTTTTTCTATGTCGGTTCCTTTCTCTTTCCTTGTTCTCACTTCCTGTTTTATTTGGGTAATTTTATACATATTTCTGTCACTTCTCCATATATTTTCCCGTTGTTACTCACACTAATAGTGCTTTTATTTGGTGGACTCCTGTTTGGTTTCCTCTTTAGATTTTATACATCTTTGAATTTTTGTAACAGCAAATAGAAACTCACTTTTCACTTCTTTATTTTTCCTGCATGCGTGTCTGTCACCAACATGTGACAGACAGCAATTTTCGTAATGTAAAAAGTGAGCTACATGTAATTCTGTTTCTGCTTGTGAGTTTAGTTTATGAGCCCCCTGGACTGTTCACACTTATTGTTCCCACTAGCTAGTGTGGCGTAGTTCACTTCACGACACAGTTCTGGTTTCAGATGTGCAGAGTGTCTGAGGGGCTGAAGAGGAAGCCCACAGTTTCACTTTTTGACATGTTTGTTGGTGTTAGCGCTGCAAGTGTGTTAGCGCTGCAAGTGTGTTAGCGCTGTGCAGACTAAATGAATGCATCTGTATTTGTGAAACATAAAGCAATATTGAAAATCTGCACTGATAAAAAAATTGTATTTTTTTAAAGAACAATTTAAAAATCTCACTAAAAAACTCAGTGCTGTATATAAGGCGGTATTTATAGTTCAAAATAGGTTACTTGTACTGAATTAGATTAAAATTATGGATTTGTTTTGCTTCCTTAGGTTTGTGATGTTTTTTGAGTTTTAAATCTTATTCTTCGGGCATTTTTTGTCTTTGCTGTGTACTTACAGTGGAGACTGCCAAAAAAATTATGATGAAGGAGAGCAAGAAAATGAGATGAAGCAAATACTGAGTTGGCCTTCTGGAGACACATTTTCAGTCATGAGCTGCACCGTAACGATTCATGCATCAGGGGCATTTTTTTTAATTGGGCGGTGCATGGGGGACACAGGAAATGAGAATATTTAATTAGAAGTGAATACAGTGTAGAAAACAGATGTAGAAAAGAGCCCTGTGCCCCCATACAGATGGTATTCGGTAAAAAGTGGCTGCACAAGAGCCTCTTATACTGGCTCTTTGGTGCAGGTGCCCACCTCTGTGATACTTCCCGACGCCCACACGTGATTGTCCTTTAACATCACCATCCCACTCAAATCCTGTCTGTGCATGGACACGCCGCCCACCACCATGGCATACTTCTCCACCAGACGAAAGCCCGGGGTGGTCTTACGTGTGCCAGCCACCTGCCCATGCCAGCCCTGCGCCTTTGCGATGGCCTGGAGATGAGAACAGCGGGTGGCAATACCCGAGGCCCGAGCCAGGCAGTTGAGAGCCGGTCGCTCCCCGAGGAGGAGGGACTTTGCCGGGCCCCTCACCACAGCAGTCAGGGTGACAGCATCTAGACCTGTGGATAAAGCATGTAATATATAAATTATCAAAGGTATTTACTCGAGTGCTGTGGAGCTAGATCTTTCTCAGTGTCGGTCTGACAGCAGGTGATTTCAGTGAACTGAATGAATCAAATACCAAACTTCATGCATCAGTCTGTTTTCATCAGTCCTGCAGTGCAAAGCACACCAAGGAGGAAAAACAACATTTCACTTTACGGTAAAGGTGGAGATTCGGTTCCCTGCCGGCTGGTTGATGCCATTTCCTGTTTCTACACTTTCAGCAGTGTCCTTGAGTAAGTTTGAAACTGAAAGGATGAAAAAAGGTTGGAGTGATAAGTTGTTGTAATGCGGTTCTTTTGCCTCCTGTACCACAGGTACTTGGAAAGATGCTGGAATAGCTTTGCTTACTGGAAGAACAGAATTAAATCCCCTCAAACAAACTGTGCGTCCACTTTGTGTTTATGTGAAAGAGAAGCACACAGATCTTGTTAGAAAATTGTTACTATTAATTAGCTTTTTTTTCCCTTTTTTTGAGGTTGCATTATAGTCCTCAACTTGAGGCTTTGAGTGATATTATGGTGCCCACATTTATCTTTCATACATTTTAGAGGCTTTAGATGCGGGCAGATATTATTTTCAAATTGCTGAATCTGGCTGGAGTTTACTTTAAAGCGTGCCTATTACTGTAGGTTTACTTATTTTCTGTTATGTGTGCACTGTTGTTGTGAACGTTCATATTAAACATGGCCAGAGTTTCAGATAATCAGATCAGAGTGTGTATGAGTAATCCCTGTGAGCCAAGAGCTGAGGCTGCAGACTGTTCTTAACACCTGGGTTTGGGTTTTTTAAATTCTTGGTTCTTCTTGATGTCAAAGAGAGTAATGATTTCAGAAACACCACCCGCCTGCAGTTCAAACCTTCTGTTTATGAGGGGCAGCCAATCAGAAGACTGTTACCCTAAAGAGGGAGGGGCTAACAGGGCTTGTTTCAGACAGGATGAGCTAAGAGGCACCACCAAAGCCCAGCATAAGATAAATAAGGATTATTTTTTCACTGTGAATCATGCAAAGCTACTCTGGCGTCCAATAATAATTAAAAAATTATGGCGCTGGAAATGAGCAGAACAGGACAAAAACATTCTTGTTAGTGCTGAAGTCACTTTGCAAATCTTCTTCACCTAGTGACTCTTTTCCACCCACTGCACAGGCAGTAAAAGGTCGTGTCTTCACACCTACATCCATCCATCACTGATTAAAAACGTATTTTCCAGGAACTGTTTGACTATCTGGGTTTTTTCTTCCTGAGATCTTTACATAACTCCCCATCAGACCTTTAGATGCCTTTTGGCCTCTGAAGCTCTGATGGTAAAAATTGAAGCAATTGAGAATGCAGGAAGTTATGTGGTTTCACACCTTTTTTCTTAGATGTTTGTTTTTACTCCCCCGAAATATTTACTGGGTCTCTTGTTTCTATGGCTTAAAACTGGATGCTATTTTTGATTGTTTTCTGAGGTAGAGGTTAAACTTCTCATCATTTAAAGACTTTTAGAGTTTGCTTTTTAATTTAATATCTAAATTTGCTGCTGAGCTCCTCACAGAATATGCGGTATATTTCCATTTGCCATCTGCTGTCTGACTCATGCATCGTCTTTGCTACTGTAAAACCCACCAACACAAATTCGCGCGTATCTAAATCATTTATTTCTATGGAAGAAAATATGTAATGCCTACCGATCTCAGCTCCTTCCTCATAAATCCAGTCCACTGTGCAGCCCACCTCAGTGAACACCGCTGTGAAGAAGGGACACCCTGCTAGGATGCTGTGTGGAGTTTTACACAGCAGCCTCGCTTCAACTTCCTGTGAGCCCACACACACTCCTGCTGGGTCAAAGTTTGGCGTGTCCTCTGCCAGCCACTCCCGTGCCAGCCGGGTCAGGGTGTGGTGTGGGACTGAGTGCGCAGCCAGGTGTTGGCATGGTGGAGACATACTACAAATGAGAAGAGAGAAGGTGAGGAGAAACTTAAGTTATTGGGCCTGTTGACATGAAACTGAGAAATGAAAGCAGATCATAAAGTCAAAAACTATAAAGGTGGTTCCTTGTCCTGCAATATCTGATTTTAGAAAATTCTGAGCATGTGGGCAACCTAAAAAGTTTGATAATAGATTTTCTTTGTTCCTGTTTGTTTCCAGAAGACAAAGGTTATAGGAAAGCAACAACGGTGGATGTTAGACTTTACGTTGCCATCAAAAACACTAAATATGGGAAGAGGTTCTGGGAAAAATATATCTTGAGGAACAATGAAATCAGTCATGGAGCAGAAGGACAGATCATATTTCTCCTATATTAGCTTCTCTAGCTCCCTATTAAATCCACAATTTAATTTAAAATACTTCATCTTTCACTTAAAGTCCTGAATAATTAGGCCACACTGTATCTTAAAGACTTCATAGTATCTTATATTATCCCAATAGAGCACGTCGCTCTCAGACTGCTGGCTTACTTGTGGTTCCTAGAGCTTCTGAAAGTAGAATGGGAGGCAGAGCCTTCATCAGACCCCTCTTCTGTAGAACCAGCTCCCAGTTTGGGTTCAGGACACAGACACCCTCTATGATTAAAATCTTTACTTTTTGATCAAGCTTATAGTTAGGGCTGGTGTCCCTGAACTATTGCTTACTTATGCTGCTATAGGCTCAGACTGCTGCAGGACTTCCCACGATGCAGAGCAAACTTCTCCTCAACTCTCTTTATACGCCTCAGGGGTTTGCACATCATTATGCCATTAACTTTTTTCTCCTGAGGTTTGTGTTCTGTCCTGATCTCTATATGTGCTCTCCCTTTTTCTCTTCACCTGCAACTGGTTCCCCTCGCAGATGGCTGCCCTGCCCTGAGACCTGGTGCTGTTGTTGGCCTCTTCCTGTTAAAAGGGAGTTCTTTCTCTCCACCATCGCCACGTTTTTGCTTACACGTTTTCTCTCTAGTAATGTGTACTCTTTGCCTTACAATAAAAATCTCACTGAGACATTAATGTGAACTATATGAAAACCAATCAAAACAGCAGCTGAATATAAAAGTACCAGTGTTGTTTCTGATGTGAAACTGAGACGCTAATTCTAGAACTGTTGAAGAGAAAATCAGAACTTAAAGTACTGAAAGAATAGTAACAAAGGTTATCGAATTAAAGTTCAGAACAAGGGACATGTCAGAGGCAAAGAGAGAAAAATGGTCAAATCTACAGAACAGCCCTGTGCACTGCACTGCATAGCTTTAGTTATGCAGTGCAGCTTAAGGCTCGTTGATACTCTTCCACATGTCCAATTATATTTACTACAGATGAAAAAACTGTGGTTCTTCCCCATTATCACCAAGCAGTACTCATAAAGAAATATCTGATCTCGCCAGTATCCTTACCTTACAGTATAAAGCACCAGGAAACTGGAGACTGGTGCTCCATAAGTAAAACTGAACTGATTGTAGAGATCCACACTAATTCCCACTCCCATGAATAATTTAGCTGTTCAAAAGACTCAGACATTCATTTCATTTTAATATAAAACACTGTCTGCAGTCTGTAGGTATGGCAAGGAAAACAATACCAAAGAAGAAGGGCCATTTCATCACTGAGACACTGTAGAAGCAGAGAAAAGGAAATGTGTTTTATTTGGAAATCTTGGTTCGAAACTCAACTAAAGATGGAAAAGAAAGAAAAAGATCAAAGTTCAGAACAAATGAGTCTGACAGACGTTTGAAAAAAAAGAGGGAAGTTGCACCCGTGATAACCAAAAAAAAAAAAAGTTGGTGACAAGTCAGCTGAACACATAAACAAACATTAATTCAAGCAGGTCGTGAATTCAAGTTTAGCCCCAGTTCTGTCATCAGATGATGGCTCAGATAACACCCATTTATCCTCCTGCTGAGGTCCCTGAACAGAGCTGAACCGCCAGACATGATTTACTGCAGGTGAAAGTATCAGTCTCCCCGTGGCTGTGGTGGACTCGCTAAAATATGGGTTTGTGTGTAACAGAAAAAACAACAAGAAGAAGAAATAAACGTTCTGTGAAAAGTTTTGTTTTATGTTAAATTTGTTGCTTTTGTCGTTCCCTAAAATTATCAGATCTGACTTGTTCTAAAAAAAAAAAAAAAGTGAAATCCTGGTATGAAGTAAGCATGAAGTACTCACGTATTGTATTGTATTGTATTGGGAAAAGGTGTGTGCATTGTCTATGCATTGTCATCCATCTGTACTGTATGTCAAACACCCAATTAAGCTTTGTTTCTAAAGGATTTTTCACATGAACCAAATGCAGAAGACGTGGTTTTAGAAGTGACAAACAAAACAGATACAAAAGATAAAATAGTTTCAGCCATGCTTCCGTCAGTCTGCCCCAGGGCAGCTGTGGCTGCATTAGTAGCTCACCACCACCGAGTATGATTGAGGTGTGAATGAATAGTGCATGAAGTTGTAAAGCGTCTTTGAGTGCCTTGAAAAGGTTTATATAAGATTATTGCATTATTATTATTATTATTAACCACAGATAATAAACTGTATCATCGTGAAACACGAATGATTGTAGGTCACATTTAAATGCTTCCAAACATGCATATTTTTTTTTACTGTGATCATTCAGTCAGTGCTGTATCAGAAGCTACCAGAACAGTACAATAAATGTAAATAAGATGTACACTTACGTCTGTTAGCAGCTCTCCTTCTCTGCTGGCCACAGAGTGCAGGCAGAGAACTGTGGATGTGGAATTTGATCCTGAGTCCATGTTGGACTGTTTACAGGAGTTAACGCTGCCGCATTTCACAATGGTCCGTTTGATCACTGCTGATTGAAAGGTCACTGAGGTCAGTCTGCATGTTTGTAAAAACGAACTCCGTTCGGTGAAGAAGCCACCCTGTTGTGATTAAAACAGATTAGGCATTGTTCTACTTCCTGCTGCATTAAATCTTTAGAAGCATTTCCATAACATTTAACAGAACATGCTTTAAAAAAAGAGCCAAAGAGAAGCAATCACACCTGTTTCAGCCTTCCAGTCTTAATTAATTTAAATTCATTACTGCTGATTCGAATGAATTATTGATCCCACAATGGGGAAATTACAATTAATTCTTCATGGCTTCTTTGTTCAGGCAGTATTATAGATCAGAATGATCTTTAATCTATAATTCATCTGATCAGCATTCATTTGGACACTATCTAACACTGTGCTTTGTTTTATTATTGGATGTGGAAATCATGCACACAGCTGTTCTCTGTATGCTGCTGCTTCGAGGACCTTCCCACAGGTTGTTTTTATATGTATACACTGTATCTGTGCTTGCGCTGGTTCCTTCTAATCTGCACATTTGCATGTCTAATACGCGTGATCAGTGAGCTCTTGGCTCTCACAGTCAGAACAAAATTAAGTTTAAAAATAAGTTTAATAGAGTTTAAATGAAAATATTTGGTGCATCATAAAGCAAAAAAAAAGAAGACCCAGGACTGCGAAGCAGCTAGAAATAAACCAGCAGTGCAGAGGTCACATGGATGGACTTGCACAATCCTGGAGCCCCCCGACTGGATTTGATATTTTTTCATTTGGAAATTTAAAATGAGGTCTGCATACTATATGTAAAACTACAGCTTCTTTAAGCTTTGTCAGGATTTCTGTATGTTATGTGTAGCTGTGTTTCCATTTGTGGCACTGTGCATAAAGCTCTATACTCGTCTTTCTTTTTTTTAAGACAAAAAAGTGGTTTGCTACTATTGATGTGGAATATTTGAGAATAAATCTTTTGGTGTCACTTTCACACCCATAGGTGTTGGTATTTCTGCATAACCTTGTCAGATTTCAGCAGTGTGGCAGGCTAAGTGTGGACCCAAATACAGGACTCAATACTGTAGACTCTACTGCCTGAATACTACCAGAGACTCCTGAATGATCAGGCCACTTCATATCTTAAAGCCCGTCATATATGAACAGAGCACTTCACCCTCAGACTGCAGGCGCACATGTGGTTTCTAGAGTTTCTAAAATTAGAATGGGGGGCAGAACCTTCAGCCATCAGGCCCCTCTCCTGTGGAAGCAGTGTTCTTTTTGCTCTACTTTCTCCACTCAAAATCCAAATCTTTATGGCAGTTGGCTGCCCCTCCCTGAGCCTGGTCGTGCTGGGGGTCTCTTCCTGTTAAAACTGACTTCTTCCTTCCCATTCACACAAAATGCTTGCTCATAGGAAACGAACCTGTCTAGTGTAGGGTCCTAACGTTGTGGTATCAAGTGTCTTGAGGTGACTTGTTGCAAATTGGTGATATAAAACTGATTCCACCCAATGACTTTAAAATACACATAAACAATTTTGTTGCATTCTCATCGGGACCTTGTTCTTGTTTTATATGATTGTGTAACCATTTGGTACCTTATTTACTATGTATTGTATTATCGTATTGTTTTAAATTTATTATGTTCCAGAAACAGGTCTCTCTTGCAAATGAGATGCAGATTCTCAATGGGACTACCTGTATAAATAAAGGCTAAATAAAAATAGTCATGAAACAATTTAACAGACCATTTAACAAACCATTTGAGCATTGCTTTTTTAGTAGAATACTGTGATCTACTGGATCAAATTATTTAGGAAGGTCAATAAAATGTGCAGCACAGTATTTTTAGTGCTTTTACTATTTGTGCTGTCCTTTCACTGGCAAATAAACGTAAAGCTAAACTTGACTGTGAGAAAGCACAATGGCAGGAAGTGCAGTAGCATATCTGCACAGACATTAAGCTATTTCTGTATTTCCCTTTCAGGACCTGCTGCAAACCAACCGTGCCGACGTCACGCGGACAAGCCCGCACAGCCCTGCGCGTTCTTGATGCCCGCGGGCACGAGCCGAGGCGCCCTCCGCCACATAGAGCGGAGCCCGGAGCTAAACAACCAGGAAGTGAAAGCATACACATGGAGGGTGTGTCCGTTGCTGCTGGCTCTGTGTGTGTTTTATTTTTAAAAACACGGTCCTCCGCGGACAAATAAATGGGAGACGCGGCGAGGACCAAGCGGCGGGAGCAGCTGAAGCGCTGGGCCGGCTCCTCCACCGACAAAGCGTCGGATGTGCCCAGGCTGAGGCGGCGGGGCGATGCCGGGGACGCAGGAGGGGAGCCCGAGGCCGAGCTCGACGACCCGCCGAAGGACCAGCCGCTGCCCGGGGGAGGAGGCGAGAGCCGACGGTCAGGAAACATCTCCTGTCAAACCGGCTAACAGCCTGCTAGCTTAGCTCCAACATCTGACGATAGGCTGAGGGAGGACTGTGGTGCGGGGGCTTCAGCTGTGGATGTGCAGAATAATAGAGTCACATCACAGCAGAAACACCCGCTCACAATCCTTTATTTAAACTTTCAATGTTCATGTTGTCAGGCTTAATTTCCGAGGCCGTGGTTTGCTGTGCGCGGTAGCTAGCTAGCAAAGTGTTCTATGTGAGGGTTTTTGTATCCATCCTTTCCACCGCTGCAGGTCTGAGCTGGCCTAAAAGCTCCTTTTTTAGCGCAAATATCATATTTACTTTGCTTTCCAGCCTCCTGTAATATATACGATTCACAGTGCTTGTTTTCAGTCAGTGTGCCTTTTAATGAACAAAATTTAAAGCTGAAATGGAGCCTATTGCTAATTAAAGTGTTTCAGTAGTTGTAGCAGCTGCCTAAAGTTGCCTGTCAGACATGATGCAACATTATGAATAATGGCGATGGAAACAAAGGTCAGTATTTATGATGACAGGCACAAGTAGGCCTTTGCCAGTATATCGAAGTCACATTAGTTTGCCAAATTAAACTTGTGATATTTTTTTTATAAACAGATCTAATAAAAATGTGTTGCTGTTGTCAAAAGATGTGTGAACTGATCTTGCAGTAATGATTACGGCTCACACATTTGGGGAGATATGTAATTTCAATGTTTCCATGATATACTGCAAAATATAACAGACTAGTGTAAATGAAATAAAGTAATAAGGCAAATTATGCCACAGGTTGCCGCCTTTACAATCAGTTAATGGTTCAGTGGTGATGCAAGGTCAGAAATAGGTCATTTCTCCCCATCAAAGTCAGGTGTCACAGGCTTGACCCACACTGCAGGAGCAAAAATAATCAGTGGTGCAAAAAACAAAAACAAACTGTATTCATCTGCAGCTGAAAAAGGTCCCCAGGAAATCAGGTATTTCTCTGTTGGTCTTACAAGGATGCGAGGGATGAGTTGGAGGCTCGGTGTCTGCAGGTCCTTAGAAAGTATGAAAATAACTTGAATTCAGTTTAGTTTGGTCTTAAATTTTTATGGTTGCGTCACTGAGAATTTCAAGCTCACAGTGCTGCTGTCTTCGCCATGCCTTGTAGTTCAACCAACTCTTTCAGGCTGTTTTTTTTATATTATATATGTCCTTGTTAAGTGTTTTTTTTTTTTTTTTTATTTAAACCTTTGTTTATCCAGGAAGTCTCAAGATTAAGACTCTCTTGGCACAAGTAGGCAACATTTACCAGAATCTGGGGCTCACGGAGAAAACCCACATAAGCAAAGGGAAGGATGCAAGCTCCCTGCCAGGGTTTGAATCTGGGCCCTGTTTGCTGGGAGGCAGCAGTGCTCGCTGCGCAGGTTAGCAGTTGTAGGTCGTGCCTTAAAACAATGCTGATGCCTTGACCTAGCAGGGAGTCAGTTTAAGTTCAGCAGGATGCTGGACTTGTAGTGCACTTCTCTAAATCCTGAAGCTGATTAATAGAATAAGCCTTACCAGCCATCCTGAGGTTAGTTTACAAAAATAGAAACAAGATAAACAGCAAATGGCTGGAAAATAACTGCGCTGCTTATGGTAGGAAGCAGCTTTTTTTTTTTTTCTTTTGACATTCACACATTTGGACAATGTTCTTAAAGTCAACAAATACTTAAATCTAAAGCTTATTCTGTGCAATTTGAATTGTGCACTGGTATGTCATCATTGTTCTGCCATTGTGAAACTGCTCGTAAGTCTAAAGCAACAGTTATTTTTACTGAAATTGAGGAAGGACAGAAGAGTTGAGAACCAGTTGAACCCATACCAAAGGTAGTATTAAAAAAAGATGGGTCTGCTTCCAGGTGTGAACGTAATGCCATGTTCCATTTTCATCGGAAGTTGGATGTCTGAGTTGGGAGTGACATCACTCCTAAGTTGAGTAAAGTTGGGAAGAACAGGATTTGGTGGAGCCAACTGTGCATCACTAGCAACACAGTTCAGTGCTTGTTTTTTGTTTTTTGTTTTTTTTGTTTTTTTTTTTGTGCCTAAAGTCACTGGCTGCTGCATGTTTATGTATAGAGCCTGCTTAATGCTCAGCATAGGGCTTATTTAGCCAGTCACAAATACACAACAGTGGCAGCACAGACTCCTTCAGTTTTATTGTTATTTACATGCACTGCTGCCATCTTGGATCGATAAGTGGGTGGGGCTGGTCCGAGTTGGAAGTCCCACTTGACGGGACGTTCCAGTTAAAAATTCTGACCGGCAACTTCTGACTTCAAATGGAGCGCACCATTGATGACAACGAGGAAGTGCCTTAAACCTGTGTTCTTTCTAATAGCCTGAAGGGGGCAACTCCTGTGGTTTCAGTTTTACAGAAGTTATTGGGAAAACAACCCTTGGCTTCCTTACTTGCAACCTCAGTAAGAACTTTCCTGATGACCTTTCATGGGTTGCTACTTATGTAGCACTTTCCTACTCTAACTAGAAGCCACATTCATATTGCACTTTATTCTATGCCTCAAGGCTGCATCAGGACAATTTGGGGTTTAGTATCTTGGCCAAGGGCACGTCAGCATGCAGATTGGATCCAACGACCAACCTTCCAACTGGTAGACGTACTGTTCCACCTCCTGAGCCACAGCCAACCCGACCTTTAGGGTGCAGTCACTCGCTTCAGGTCCATTTTGTAAATTAAAACTGCCGTGTCATTAGCTGGTGAGTGTGCAGTGTCTGGTGGTTTAGCAGTGAGATCAAACTCTCTGTCATCTCATCCAGTTTTAAAACATCAAGATGTTGATGGCAAAGACGCTCAGCTGTGGAGGCTTCGTAACGGAACTTGGCTAACTTGGTTCACGTATCCACATAAGCATTAAATATTGAGCATTAAAGTATCACGATGAGAAAGCTGGATACAATTAAAGCCCATTGCACTTTGTTTCAAGGAGGCGTTGTCCTTGTGTTAATCAGTGTGCTATGTTTACACCTCAAACTACAACTAATCAGACCTGTCACAGTTGCTGAGGTCTCTCTTGCTGCAGTGTGTAGTTACATTAATGTGGTTCTGTATTCGGATCATTACTCTTTAGTTTGCACTGACACATTTGGGTTTACTTGGAAAATTTTTCCCTTTCAAAGTCAGGACTTCGGTGTGTGTATTTAGAGCTGGACAGTGAAGTGATGCAGCTGCCTGTGTCCTGTGTTTTCAGGAAAAAGGTGAAATTTGACGTTGCTGCTGAGTTTCTCGCGGCCTGTGCCAGTGGAGACACGGAGGAGGCCAAGGCGATGCTGGAGGAGGCCAAACAAACCAAAAGGAGGAACGGGGAGGAGATAGCAGAAATTATTAACTGCTCCAATGCGGATGGGATCACTGCTCTGCATCAGGTGAGGCAGGTTCTCCGCCTGAGGTTTCATTGGCTCATGAATAAAATCTTAGTGCAGTTTCACTTTTTTCTTCTTTCTTCGACACAGGCCTGCATAGACTGCAGCATAGAAATCGTGACCTTCCTTCTGGAGCACGGTGCCAGTGTGAACCAGGTTGACAGTGAGGGATGGACGCCGCTGCATGTCGCTGCCTCCTGCGGCCACGCTGACATCACAGAGTGTGTATTATAGCAGAATACGGCAGCTTTCCTTCTGTGAGGCAGCTTCAGTGCCAGAGTCTTTCTGCAGTCAACAATGCTAACATTGTTATCGTGTTTGGCAGCTGAAGCATGAGTGGGCTGTGCCAGCACACACACACAGCTCAGAAGATTTAAAAATTGATGCACTTTTTTTTTATAGTCAGTGACTAATGCTTTTGTTCAAATGTGCCTGCACCACAAACGCAGAGAACATAAGAACATTTCTGTTAGAGGTGATTTCTGTTGGCCTCGTTAGGTTAAATGAATGATTCTACCTCCATGCTTGTTTTGTCAGGTTCCTCCTGAAGCAAGGTGCCTCTCTCACTGCTGTGAACTGTGATGGTGATGTTCCTGTGGACATTGCTCTGGATGAAGCCACTGAGTCCATTCTTCAGAGTTACACTCGGAGACAGGGTAAGGAAGGATCTTTCTGTGGGCGTGTAGTGGGGAAGCATCTCTTCGTTCTGGGACCGTTACATCCAAATGTGTGAGACGCGATTATTTGCAGTCAGGATTTTGCGGGGCAGGTGCTGCATGTGGTTTCTGAGACGGTTTACAGCTCAGTATGTGTAAATTGACAATACTGAGCAGCACCATGTTGAAGACTGAGAGAATCCCCATCAACAGGCTAGAGATGACCTAACCTTCATGACCAGCAATGTCGCTGGTCACAGAAGTTGTCTCTCCGGCTACAATCCAGCGACCAATCAGGAGTCTTCATCTAAAATAAAGGGACTTGATTTCCAAGTTGCAGGCTGGAAACTTCAGGATTTAGCTTTAGGAATTATCTTTGAAGCTAACAAGTCGGTATGACTCCACTCTGGTCAGAAAGCAAAAATGTTCATTCCTGCGCTAAATGGGGCTAGCAGTCCAAACCTTGAGACAATATAAATCAGACACATTTATTTGACGTTACGTTTGTCTCAGGCGTGGACGTGGAGGCAGCTAAGCGGCGGGAGGAGGAACAGATCACGGCGGATGCCCGCACTTGGCTGACTGAGGGCCCTCCTGCTGACGTACGGCACCCAAAGACTGGAGCCACCCCGCTGCATGTGGCTGCAGCCAAAGGCTACCTCGAGGCCCTGAAGTAAACTTCTTTTTATGAACTTGACCTATTTTGTTGTTGTTTTTTGCCAACAAGCCTGAAACTCACATTTTTATTAAGGGCGCGTGTTCGTCTGTACCAGGCGCTTCTTCTATTTGGAGTTTAGTTCACGTTTTCTCTTGATGTTCCAGGATACTGTGTCAGTGTGGGCTGGATGTGTCTGCTGTGGACTTTGACGGCTGGACGCCTCTCCATGCTGCAGCTCACTGGGGTCAGGGCGAGGCCTGTCGCATCCTGGCTGAACAGCTGTGCAATATGGAGGCTCGCAGCAACGGGGTGAGGCCCTGAAAATGAAAGCTCAACTTGTTGCATCACAGTTCAGCCCGCTTATCAGTTTTCTTGAATGCTTTCAGGGTCAGACGCCGTTTGATGTTGCTGATGAAAGTGTTGCAGCGCTCCTGGAAGAATTATCTCAAAAACAGGCCAATGTAAGTTTGTCTTTACCTGATATTGTGCATTTATGGACTCTAGAACGTTGGTTTTCATGTTCATGCCTGTTCTTTCTCTTTCATAGTGGCGTAATGAGATGTCAGTATCGGACAGGCAACCAGAGTCCAACTCTACGAACGCACAAAACAAGCGGCGGAGGTTAATATCGATCTGTTTCTTATCCTGAATTAAATTCATGTTTATTTGTTGTTTTAAATGTTTCTTTAGTTTTGCTGGAACAAGCTTCACACAAACACCTGCATATCCTAATCACAGTAACAGATTCAGGCAGATTATTACACCTACTACAGTAGATGATGCACAGTAAAACTAAAAGGTTCCGTCTCCCATATTCTGCTTCCAGGAGCTCCGTGTGCAGGATGAGCAGCAGAGAAAAGATGACTTTGCAGGACCAATCTAAGGAGAGGGGCATTTCAGGAGGCCTGGACCTGAACGAGGAGAAAGAGAGCAGCCCCGGTAAAGCACTCTGGTCGTGAGTACTACCTGCTCTTTAAATCTGCATCAGTGTGCTGATTGTAATAAATGCTCGTTCTGCTTTTCCCAGAAAGCTCAACCGTCTCCAGTCCAGACACAGAGAGTGTGACGACATCTGCCGTCAGTCCTGCTGACAAGGTGCAAAAAGAGTTTATCTCACAGCAGCTTTCATTTTCAGCAAGTGTTATATAATCACGGGCAGTGCATTTGATTACAGAAAGCTTTTATGCCACTGCGATGCTTTTAAATGAGCTGAAAACTAATTTATCGTATCAGTTAAGTTTTACCATCGTTATTCAAAAATAAAAATCTGCACCAAGGAAGCAGCAGCAGCCTGCAAGGCTAACAAAAACCAAAGCTGGGGCTCAAGAGCATAAAAACTGTAAATGCAAACTGAAGTCCACTTAGCAGAAATAAACATGTTTGCAGCCGCTATAAAAAAAAAAAAATATCAGCAGCATGCTGTCATTGCTTTTCTCACTGAGGTCATAAATCAGAATATGTGGTGGTGACGCTTAATCCGTTCACCCTTTTTCTTCTGTCCTATGTGATCCAGACACCAACGGATAAAGAGGGGGAGGAGAAGGAGAAGGAGGAGGAGCAGGAGAAAGAGAAGGAGCAGGACAAGGTGAACCGCACTGCCAGAGTACAACCCACACCTCAGACTAGGGACGCTGCAGCCGAGAGTCCCAGCACTCCCAACGCTGACAGGCGCAAGTAAGAGAAGGAGGATATTTATACTTCAGTAGCGGTTAAAATGCTTTTTAAAAACCTAATGGTTTCAAACGGGTGAATCGTGGTTTTAGCAAATGTAAATCTGATAAAGGAAATGAGTCGTTTGTGGCTGTTTGTGTGTCTAGGTTCCAGGCCCCATCTAGAGACGAAGAGTCCGAGTCTCAGAGGAAAGCTCGCTCTAAGCTGCTGCGCCAGTCTCGTCGCTCCACACAGGTAAAGCTCATCTGTGCCCCTTATCGGGATTCACTGCTCTCCACTCAGTGGTTTCAACACAACACCACATTAAACATTTGGGCAAAGGGATGTGGTGAACCTCATTATTCCAGGATTGCAGGGCGACTTTAACGGCAACACAACTGCTGCACGAGTGCTGAGTTACCAGCTGTGTGCTGCGTTATTTTTATGGGTGGTTTTGTTTTTGCTCCATGCTGGCAGGGTGTGACTCTGACAGACCTCAAAGAAGCAGAGAAGTGTGTGGCCAAGTCTGCCGACCCTTCGCCGCGATACATCCATCCTGTCAGCCCCATCGTCACCGTCACGCCTGCAGAAAGGGGTGAGTGACGCTACAAAGTGACCAATGAGCTGTGAGCTCAAAAACTGCCTAAAGTCAGAAGAATCCGATCACTTTTACTGTAAAAGATATATATAAAAAATGTGCTAGCCACAGTTTAAGAATACAGGCGTGTTGTCAGCTCTCAGGATGATCTCCTCGTACGCCTCCACACTGCTCTCAGCTGCTGTCGTTAGATCGAAGCCCTGTTCTGACCCCGCGTTTCTGGGGTCACCACAGACCTCATCAACTTCTATGTGAAACTGATCCATGATTTGCAACGTCATTCCCTTGTCTCGTTGCAAAAAGAAGCCACGTTGTGTGAAAGTGTGGAGAAAATGAACGTACTTCTGCTGACCTCAGTAAATCTTTTCCTGATGACTTTGTGGGGTCAGTCACAAGTTTCTTACTAAGTCCGACATGCGTCTGCTCGCCCTGTCTGGATATTTCTGGTAGTGCTTTCACTTCCTCTTTTTCAGCGATACACTCGTTACATCTGATCAGTGAGAGTCACACTTTAGAACTTTTTATAGTCGTTCTTCACACCGAAAGTTTGAGACCATCGTTTATGGGTTGCTGGTCAGTCACGGTTGATTTCTAATGTAAGAAATTTGACTTCAGCTTTTCAGGGTGAGTCTTTTTCTGACTGGTGGCGCTCCTCTTCTGGTTTGTTTAAAGATTCAGGTATTTGTGTTATGCAGGTAGAACAACTGATGGCTCTGATTATGGAGTAGGGTGTCTATTCTGTGCCGCAGCCTTCAGGTGTGGCTTTTCTCCTCCTGGACTTGGTGGAGTCTTCCCAAAGACCTGTGGGGACTCTGGCATCAACGTCCCTGTTCTTGAGCTTTGTGGCAATGTTCATTTTGTGAATTGAGGTCCCATTAGAGCCAAAAAGGAGGATAAAGCAGACTTTAATGGAGGTCAATCTTGTGAGTGACAGATGAGCATGCAGTGTCTTTATTTGCAGTTTTCACCTTTCCAAAGCAATCCAGATCGGAGCCGTTGGTGGGCTAGTTCTGGCCTCTGTGCCAAATATTACTGAGCTTCCAGGGAGTCGATAAAAAGGAGCACAAAGGTGCACCAAAAGTGACGCCTTGAAGGGGAAATCGGCCAAATTTTAGAAACCGTGCCACCATTTGATAGTTTGTTCACTGAAGAGCGCTGACGGTTTATTATCAAACTGTCTTTACCACATTCACAGACTCCTTAAGAATTTAAAAATGACAGCAGAATACTCAGGAACTGACTGCCTGAGGAGTGCAACACCCACCGTGCTCTTTTTACTGCTCTTGCTGGAAGTCTTAAGTCGCCTATGTTTACTGTAAGACCACAGTATAAATGACATGAGGCGGTTTCTGGGTGGAGTGTTCTTAAGTCGGCGTCTTAAAGGAAGTGATGGTTTCTCACATGCTGTAAATGTTGCTCATGTGGAGCTGTCTGTGGGGTGGCTACCACATACTCAGGGCTACAGTGGAGATCATCTGACCTCTTTATCATATATTTTTTATCACTCCCTTACTACACTCCACCCTTGTTTTTTTTTTGGTTTTGTTTTGGGGTTGTTTTTTTTTTTTGACAGGCTGGTGCGGTTCACCATCTGATACATAACTAATACCGTGAGATAAAATCAGTTTTTAAAGTTAACTTGCAGGAACATTAAGTTCAAAGCCAAAAGCAGCAGTTTGTGTTGGCTAAACTCATTCCTCACAAGCCTCGACACGCAGTGATCTGAGATGAAGGCAGGCGGCACAGATACGGCGGCTTCGGTGTGTTATGCAAAGTTTCGTTTGGAAACTAATCTACGTTCACGCACCGCTGTTCTGCCTCAGTCCCATACGCCTCACGAGTGTCGTCTGTTTACTTCCATGCGTTTCAGACACAGACCCGCAGGTGAAGCAGGAAGAGCCAGAGGGGGATAAGCGCACGGGAACAAAGGACCGGCGCAAAGGGAGGAGGGAAAGACGCATCACGGGCGCCATTCAGCCTGGAGAAGAGGTAAGAGAGGGGCCGACAAACGCACTCGGTCATCCTTCCTGTTCACTGCAACACTGACGTCAGTGAGAGGGCACCCGTATCTCTCATTATAGAAATGAAGATGTGCACAAAATAGGAAGCTTGAGTGGAAGTAGTAAATGGCCATTTTGAACCTTAAATGCGTGTAAAATGTTCAGTTTTCATGAATTCCTTCCACCTTCTGAGGTTCCTTAAATGACGAGGCCATATTTGTTATAAAGGAAGTGTTGAAAGGTTGCCGATTGTGAAACATTCTCTCAGTTCTGACTAACGTGTGCTTCATTTCTGTGTGACTGAAACACCTGAATTAAATGATTTGGATGGGTGAGTGAATACTTTTGGCAGGTGTGTGTTTGGTGGAGCTGAAATGAGAATTTTTAGATTCTCTTATGAGAGCAGCTGAGGCTCAGGTGGTAGAGCCGGGGACTGATCCACAAGTTGCCCCTGATGCATCCGTCTGACTTTGTGTATGTTAGAGAGAGTGTGTGAATGAGGACTGCAGTAGGAAGTGCTTTCAGAGCTCAATTTAAGGAGAATGGTGGTACAAAAGTACCAGCCCATTGAACATTTGTTTGTGCTCTAAGCTCTGCTCTAGCCTGATGATGCAGATGAAGCTCAGTTTCTCAAGATTGTTCTTGTTGGTTTTTATAGTTTTGCAGCTGTTTCTGAGTGAATCTGAGGTTCAAACTAAATGCTCAGTTTTTCTCTGGCTCTGCCAGTAAAAGGGGGGTGTCTGAAGAGTGTATAGAAAATAACAGAATAAATGGTTAAATATGTTTTGTAGTTTGAGTGGTCAGTAAGGCTAGAAAAACACTCTAAATGCGTAGGTTCCTTTATTGTCTTCGCTTACACAACGAGATTCGGGGCAGCAAGATAAAACCGTAGTGTGCGGTTTTGTACGTGCGCTGCACTCCAGTGTAGATCGTGCATTAAAGCGCTGCGGCTCGCTAATACAAGATTTGCGGGACGTTGGGGGGAGCTAACGTAGGAGCTGAGCAGGTAATTGTGCAGCGAATTCACAGCCAGCGAGTGAACGTGTGTGTTGGCAGGCAGCTAGCTCGAGTGGTTCCAGTAGTGAGAGCATGCCTGGACTATTTCCTGTCAGAAAAGTCAACTTGAGACAAGCTGAGTCTCAGTTTACACTGAAAGAAGGAAATAACGTGTGTGTGTGTCTGTGTGTGTGTGTGTGTCTGTGTGTGATAATTCAGATTGATTTTTCATCTTGTTTTTCAGAACGATGGTGCAGAAGATAAAAACAGTAACAGCACAACTTCATCGCTGTGAGTCTCACCCATTCTTGTGGAGATACACGCAATTTTATTACTATTGATTCATAAACAAGATGTGTGTGTATTTCAGCTGTAATGAGTTTTTTAAACGTAGTTTTATTTGTACACCCGGTCCTGTTCTCTGGACATTTTTGCTGGTTTGATTGGTTGTCCCACCAACGCGTTCGCAGACCTGTTCAGCAGCAGGTTTGTTCAGTGTAAACGAGATGAAGTGATGCACTCAGACAGTGTCAGCCAGTGTAAATCCAGCATTATGAGCACAGTTATAAGAGGATTAAGTAGAGAGAATATTGAGCGATCATCATCATCGTTTACAGACTCGTTAGTTTTACAGAAGTGCTGTTTCAGTTGGGAGGGAATCATTCAGCCCAGTGTGACACGTTCCTCGATGCTGCACCTAAATCATCGGGAATGAAATGAGTAAAAATAGGCCCCTGCGATGTGACGCCAACAGCAGGAATGTCAAGTGAGCTTTACCTGAAATACAGTCGCCGCTGCTGCAGCCTGCCTGCAGCTCTGAGGAGGAGCTTCCCTCTTTAACGGCCTCTCAAATCAGATCACTGATATTTTAAGTGCACGTGTAATAATCAGTTATCATTTCTCCTGATTCTGTTCTCATCCTTTCTGCTTTTCTGTTCTCACGTTCTTGTTCTGCAACTTTCTCTGAATATATTATAACCGGTTAGAACATAAATATAAATATCAGCGCTCGGCACACATTTGTTTACTTTTGTGCTCGCCGCTTTAGAGCTCTTCCGATATAGTTTTGCTTCTTTTTCCTCTTACAGTGATTGTTAGTAGAAAAGCATATGGAGAGTAATTTATTTGTCAGAAATGATTCCTGTGCTCACGTGTTAGATTTTTCTGCCTGGTCAGGGTAATCAATGGTCCTTAACCTTTTCGCCATGTCCAACTTCAAAGTTCACGCCACTTACCCAAAACTTTTTATTAACTATTTACGACAATAAAAAGGCTCCATGGTGAATTTGAAAGCATATCGTGAGTGCAACAGAAAACCTTCTTCCAGCTGCTCGCTTTAGGAATGGATCATCTGCCTCCATCTGATCCTTTCGCTTGTTTGCCCCTCTGTCCTCCTCCAGCGCACCCATGAGCCTCCTCTGGTTTCTTTCTTTTCCTCCTGCCTGGCACCTCCAGCTTCAACAGCCTTTTGCCAAAATATTCACATGTCCACACCTTCTCATCCTCGCCTCTCTTTGGCTCTCCCTCTGATTTTCCTGTTCCTGTCCGTCCTGGTCATTCCCAACAAAAATCTTCAAAGCATCTTCAACTCCACCACCTCCAGCTGGGCTTCCTGTCTTTTTGTCTAACATCATAGCAAGTCTCACTGCCATCTTATAAACACGTCACTCCTGACACTCGTCTGCACCCACTCCGCCCTGCCTTCACTCTCTTCTTCACCTCTCTTGTGCGCGGTCTGTTGCTTTGGATAGTTGACCCCCAGGTATTAAAACTCATCCACCTTCACTACATCTACTCTTTGCAGCTTCACCTTTCCACTTCCTTCCCTTTCATTCCCACATGCATTCTGCCTTCCTTTTACTGACTTTAGCTCATTTGTTTTCCTTTAAAAAAAATCATATTTATTCACTGTAGTTTCCGTTTATATTTTGCACCACAGTGCGAGAACCACTGAATTGAGGTGAAACATCGCGCCCTCCCGTTTGTCATCAACCAGAAGCTGATCATTCTGATTGATTCTAGTTTGGGTTATCTCCTCATGAGCAGGGTCAGCCAATCGTGGATTACCCACGTTCAGGGAACAGGGCCCATGAGTATCCATGTGTTGTGTTAGTTTGGAGGATTTTCCCTCATGACTTTCAAACTCTCTTGTGTGTCTCTGCAGTGGGAGTCAGCTATCAGATACATCTACTGATTTCAGACCGGTGTGTACTGACTTTCTCCACACACACACACACACACACACACACACACACACACACACACACACACACACACACACACACACACAC
>JAVDPK010002398.1:345233-368849 GCA_034780415.1 Cichlasoma orientale | reverse complement strand
GCGAAGACAGCGAGGCACGAGGTAAGGCATGAGAGCATGAAATGCATGACAAAAATCAAGAAGGCAGAAATGGCGGTGGATACATGGCAGGGACGGGGAGGATGAGGAGGAAGATGGAGGCGGAGGGGGGGCTGAGGGAATTCCTCACGGCCCCCCCTCCACCCCCAGCTCCAAACACAAAGGCCTCTTTCTAGTCTTTCCAGTCTTTCTTGATGTTCAGGTTCCACTCCCAGGACAGGTGGTCGTGCTTGTCGTCGTCGGTGAACTTGGATTTGATGACGTAGTTGCCGCGGGCCAGAAGGCCTTTGGGCGCCTCCTCCACTGTGGTCAGGAAGTCGTATTCAGAACCTCGCGGCCCGTAGCTGCCCACCATGTAGTCCGATTTGTCAACTGTCGACAAACGAGAGAAAACGTTACATCCTGACATCATATTTATACACCAACGCTCAGCTGAGTTTTGTCGTGGGGGGGATACAGCATCAGAACCACAGCTTCAGTAAACTGCACTCAAAGATTCACTGGAGAAAACTCCAAAAAGAGCATTTTGGGTAAAACTTGTTAAAAATTGAAATATATGTATGGATATAAAATTTTTAATGTAATTTTAAAAGTTGCACCTTTTCAAATGTATACGACTTCATCCTGCACGATGTGCTATTACAAGAGGAGAGCTGGGCAGTAACCTAGCAGCAGGACCCGTATCTGCTCCTTTGCAGGAGGAGGAACGAGAGCAGCTCGCCGGAGCCCAAAACGATCTCCGGCGAGCTGCTCGAGCTTCAGTGGGATCTGCGCTCACAGCCAGCACTGTGCAGCTCGACTGGCAGCTCCCGCTCCTCTTCACACAAAGGAGCGGATACCTGCGATCCACACCGTGCTGGGAGACGCAGCAGGCCTTCCTGTCCGTGTGAACTATAATGTGCAGGGACCATCTCGCTTATTTTTGTGAGTCCTCTTGTCGCTGCCTCTGCACTGCACCTGTTGTCACCTTCATTTACACCAAAGCAGCTGAAATGGATTCACATGGTTTCTGCTCCCTAACAGGACAGACTGAAGAACGAGTAGTGAACTTTTTTTTTTTTTAATCTGTAAAGTTGTTAATGGATCAAATTCAACAAGAAAATCACCCAAAGATCAAAATGAATCATTTCCTGCTTCTGTGCTGATCAGTTTTAATTAAAGGAAAAAGATTTTTCAAACTGAGCCACATCAGTCGACTCTCAGAACATCACACCGATCAACACTTTAGACCCGTAAGAAGTTTCTGAAAATCCTCGAAGAGCCTGGATCACAGAGCGTCTCGGGATCGATTTGTTGCTTCACTGTTTGTTCAGCTTTTCGATTTTCTTTTGGGATGAGACGCCGTATCCTTTTTACTCGCTTTACTTCAGAGCTGCTGGTACACCTGTGTTCAGGTGTGACACAGGACCCCTTCTCTCTGCTTCAATTCCAAAGATTTTTTAAAAGAATCTTTTCCGTTCCATTGAGAGGAAATTCTAAAAAAAAAAATTACTGATAAACTGAAACGTTTAATTTGAGTGAAAGGCATACGGACATAAAGGGAGGGGTAACTCTGAGACTGGGGTCTGTACGTGTTTGAATACAAACAAATGAGCTGTAACTGTAACACGCTCAGGACCGACACCGTTCTGTGAGCAGTGCTCATTTCCAGGCTTTGGACTTCAGAGGAATTCTTTAACAAAGAGCCAAAAAGAAGCTTCAGAATCAAATTATCTGTAAAACAGGCTCATTCTCATGTAACGTCGCCTCGCTCCAAAAGGGCCGTTCAGAGCCAGGAAAACATCTACAGCCGGTCAGATAATCATCTCCACACTGACATTAGCAGCTCATTTAGCAGCGCAGCAGCTGCGCATGCTTGGATATAAAAAGACTCATTAGCAGCACGGCTAATGTGAGGCTGTTATTACTGCGGTCGGCTGCTAGCACACAATCAGCTGATGCTCAACGGTGTGCAGCTTGTTTGCATGCTGATCTCTGGATGGAGGAAGAACCACTCACTCTTCATTCCTTTCCTGAACGTCTGCTGCACGTACTTCAGCCCCGACACGATCTCCCGGTTCACCTGAGGACACAAAGACGTCGCATCATCAGACGTGGACGGAAGATAGATCAGATTTGGGTCTTCAGCCCAGCTCTTTGTATCTTTGGGCACTTTGTTACTGGTTGGCATTATTTAAATCTATGAAAAATACAGTTTGACAGGCATAAATCGTATTTTTGCACCAACAGGGTAATTCCCAAAATTCTATTAGCTGAAAACTTAGCATATCTGTTTAAGCTGATAAAAAGGCTGTTTTCAGCCTGTGAGCATCTCCTGCTGGACACTAATGTTTATAATTAGCCCACAGATGATTCATTTCATCTGACGCTGGATATTTTGTATTTTTTTGGCAGCTTCAAAGGCTTTTTGTGGCCGTAAAATCTGCTTTACAATTGTGATGCTGCGGTCAGAGCTGTTCCAAAGAGAAATGGGTGTGTCTCGTCTTTTTGCTGTATTTACTTCCTCTGAGCCCACATCAGATTCAGCGGATTCAGAGGAAGTGAGCAATATTTCCTACATGTTTTTAATATCAAAGCCTCACCGAGCAGCAATCTGCCAACAAAGCGCTTCTGTGCCAACGGTGTTTCTGTAAAATGTGCCTCAGAGGATGAATATCGAGTCCTGAACATCACAGTTTTGAAAACATCACTATCGGTGTATCACACAGCAGTGGAACAGTCACACAGTGGAACAGTCACACTCTGCAGAGAACTCATTTCTTAACCAGACAGCAGCTCTCACCTTAAAGCCGATCTTTATTCTGTATTCTACTCCCTCCTTCAGGACAAAGGCCTGCTTCTTAAAGGCTTCCAGGTCTCCTGTGAGAAACAAATCACAGATGATGGATGAAATCCTGATTCCTGAGTAACACAGATGCTAACACAGCATTTCCTTTAGGTAAATGTTACAGTGAGAACCTGCTTTCTGCCTCACAGAACAGCGCCATCTATGATCAGGTTATAGTGAATAATCCCCTCGCTCTGATATTGAGGGTTCCGTCTTTGCTGACCTGCGACCCTTCCTGTGTCACATTTTCCCCGCCGGCTGGCCCTTCGGCCAGGCTGCTGTTATTATGATTCAATTCAATTTTATTTATACAGCGCCAATTCACAACAAACAGTCGCCTCAAGGCGCTTTTTTATTGTTTATTGTTTATACTTCACTCTGTGTTTAATCCTTCTCTGTGTCTCTTCCACAGCATGTTTTTTTTTCTCCTCTCTCCCCTCAGCCCCAACCGGTCCCAGCAGATGACTGCCCCTCCCTGAGCCTGGTTCTGCTGGACGTTTCTACCTGTTAAAAGGGAGTTTTTCCTTCCCACTGTTGCCAAGTGCTGCTCAGAGGGGTCATTTTGATTGTTGGGTTTTCTCTGTATTATTGTAGGGTCTTTACCTACAATATAAAGCACCTTGAGGCGACTGTTGTGATTTTGTGCTATACAAATAAAATTGAATTGAGCTGAGTTCATCTGCAGGATGAGACTCATTGGAGACGCAGCTGAATATATTATTTATCACACATAACAGTAAATCAAACATTTGTACAGGCACAATACAGATATTTCATGTTTAAATATCACACTCAGTGCAAAACACTTGTTTTAACCTGTGAGAATCAGGAAAAATACAAAGTTTTTACCCTCGTGATTCAATCTTGGAATTCGCTGAATGTTAATTGTTGCAGGTCCTTTAATTACCCTCTAACATTTCACTGTGTAGACCTTTACAGAAACATTACTGAAGCATTTGTTTCACCACTCTGTGAAACACAACTGCTTCAGTGTCATCGCACTCCAGGTAAAACATGCTGCTCACACTCAGGATTAACACACACTGAGTAGTGAGCTACCACTTCAGCCTCTAAGCCTTTAGTTTGCATGTAGTTTCCATGCTGATACAGTGTATGATTTTAGTACTGTGCTGTTGACTGTCACTGGATTACTTTAAGCTAAAAAGAAATAAAAATATAAAGATTCTTTGGTACATTTTGCAGTGTCTTCTTCTATGATTTGTATGCATATTTATGGACATTTATTCTTGTCACAGGTGATGCTGTACTTGGGAAGATGAGTGTGAAAATGTGTCGCTGCTGTAAATGCTGACTGTCGATAAGTGGGTCAAACTCGGGGCCAATCAACCACAACCAGCTTAAAATTGCTTTAAAGCAGAGGCATGAACTTTTTACCAGGCTGTGGCGTCTCTGCTACACCGTTCCTCCACAAACTCCTCACTCACCTTTATGCATTCATTTGACCGAAGCAGCTTTGCTATTAACAAAGTGCACCTTTTACCTTTACAGCAGTGGCATTTTTTAACCAATCCTGAAAGGCCCAAACCTAACAGTCAGGTGTTCTTAGGAACGGTCCTCACAGAGTGACATGACCTGAAAGCATCTATGATGAGAGCTGGTTGAATTTTCTAAACACTGAGGAAAGGTGTTTCAGTGCTCCCTTCATAGCCTCCTTTAGCAGAGGATACACTGGACCATCCTTCATGGCGAAACACTACTAACAGAGAGTGTCATTAAAAGCCGAAGTTACACCAGATCACCTCTCTACATGGAGGTCAAAATATGACCTCACCTCCCCCAATATCCCCAACCTGCTTGTACGTCTCTGTCCTGTCCTATTGTTAGAGCGGCCGGATAATGTAGGGGTAAGACTGCCACCTTTCACATGGGAGACTGGGGTTCAAACCCCGGCTGTGGGCATCAGTCGTATACCACAGCTGAGGTACGTATACTACATACAACCAAGAAATGAGAATAGGGAAGTACTATGCATGTAACCTGGATACATGCATGCATAGTAGCAATACTGGAATTATGGAATTATCAAAACTAGTAACTCAGTGTTCCAACATCCACAAGAAGCAACTGCTATCACAACTAGAGCTACAGCAAGGGGGACGTGTCATCATCCCCCGAACTCTGAAAGAGAAAAAACTGGAAACCCTCCATAACTGATTAAAATACTACAGAAGTACCCTCTGAAAATCTACTAGAAGATGTATGTTATGAAGCCACGCAGACTCACAGCCTTGGCCAGCTGCTTGAAGCCAGGAGAATAAACCAGATATTCTCCACTTGGACAACTACTGGCCTATAAAGAAATTCAACTGTTTTGGAAAGTTTGGTCATTTCTCGTTAGGTTAATGAATAATTTAAATAATTGAGATTATAATTCTTGAACAAAATAATTGTTAATATTGTATTTGCCTTACTCCCGCAGCCCTACACGACAATAACACATTTGCATGCCTTCTTTTGTTTCCTACCATCAGCGAGTCCTCGGGACTCTAAAATTATATGGCGGTCCCACCGGGAGCTGACCACCATGTTGACTGTTGCTGCCCGCTGTTCCCAGGCCTCTAAAAAAAGCTTTTGAACTGAACAGTTTGTAGCATGTTCCTGCCGAGTCCTCCTCTTCCTCCGAGTCCTATTAAATCCAAGCTTCAGAATAAACTAACAACAAAAAAGCCACAAACTTCTGCAGAAACATTTTGAATACAGTTTATGTATTCCTGTTTAACTCTCTGCTCCTGACAACTTCAAACAAAACACGTCTTCCTTCTCCTCCTCCTTCCTGCAAGCTCACCATCATCAGTCTGTATGATCACAGCAGTAACTGCCTGAAGTTTGAATTTGAATTTGTGAGGTCACATTTTATCAGTAGGGTACAATGTTACGATTATTTCTGGCTCCTTGGACAAGAGGAGAAATGACTGTGCCACAAAACATGGTAAAAATATTTGTTTCGGGGACTTTGACAATGGGAGCGATTCATTTTAAAATCTCCTCGAGGAGAAACTTTTTGCTTTTCAAGGCACTTTCTGTCTTAACAAGAGTTCAATTCATGACAGAATACTTCTTAAGCCTGAAAACATTGAGCTTTAAAGAGCTTAACACGTGCGTGTACCTCGGGGCTACCCGCGACTCGATACCAGAATTAATGGCAGGATTCTTCAAAAAGTCACAATCTGTCATAATGGACTATTCAGCCTTTATGTACCGAGGGGGCAGTCATGATTTTAGCCGAGAAAGAAAGAAAAGCTGCAGCGATGCAGTGAAAATGAGGCGCAGGACAAAATGTTCTGGACTGATCTAAATGTGGGCCAGCTGGGCCGAAGTCTGCTCCAAAGGAGGGAGAAGATGCAGTTCAGACTGTAAAACTCTGGAATATTTTGAGTCAGTAAATGGTATTAACATTAACAGCAGCGCAGGTTCAGAGCTTCACAGAGTAACTGATGCTGCAGTCATAATAAGCAGAGTCTGTGTGGGCCTGTGGGACAAACTGAGAGCTCTGAATCAGGATTCAAGATCTGATCTGAAAGAAAATAATGGTGTGATAAAATGAACATGCTGCTGACTTTGGCTGTTGAGCCTGGCCTCGAGTCTCATTTCAGTTACGAACGCCTGCAGCGTCCAACACAACGTTTTTCTCCCATTGGACGTCTGACAAGGAGAACAGAGTTTTACTGGCCCACAAGAGAAAAAAGGCATTTCAATTATTTTATACAGCAGGCCCGGGCAATTCATTTTCCCAAGGGGCCACGTGAGAAACTGGGCCTGTCGTGGACCAATAAGCTGAACTCAAGTCTGCTCAATATTAATTCAACCTTTTTATAAACGGCTACTGGTCAGAGTAGATGTTACAATTAGGCAGTGAAAACGTGAAATACCGTTATCAGCATTTGGTTGAAGAAAAATAGTGATTACTTTAAAAGCTGTATGTTCTATTCACATGTGCTTTTAGATACATTTTATAGGCCGCATGTATTTACTTATATACACAGATACTAAGAAAACACACTGTGAACACCTTCCCTCTCTCATCAGCTTCATTTAAAGACTAAGAAAAAAATGACTTGATAGTTTCTGCAGTTTGCTTCACAGGTGCGCTCAGGCCAAATATTAATAATCCTTCTCCAGGTTTCCCTGCAGAAACCTTGTGAATCTGACTTCCTCTTCCTCCTCCCTCACTGATCAAAGGCTTTCTGGAAGCCATTTTGGCTCAAGCTGGACTGAACAGCGATGATTTGAGGAGTAAAAACGGGGGGAAATTGTGAGAATAAATGCCAAAGATTGTTTTAACGTGATTATTTTGTTTTAATAAGCTTGGAAATACAAAATCATAATTGGATTTAAAATCCAATTAATTAGTCACCCAGCCCTTGTGACTGGCTGGGCTCCAAATGGACCAGCAGCTGACCAATCAACACCTCCAAAAAAACTGCGACTGGTTATCGAACTGTGAACGTTTGGATTCAGTCAGACCACTTCCACTTTATTTCTGCCTGAACAGGGACTCACCGCACAGGTCCAGGACCAGGGGCTCTGGAGCACTCTCACAGACCAGACTCATTCGGATCACCTGGACATTGGGAACGTTGGGATCTGAGAGAAAGAATCAGATTCAGCACAGACACAGAAAACATACTAAACGTGCATTTCACACGATGCAGATTTTTGTTGGCTGCTGCAGTTCATTTACATAACTTCTGTTTATCCTTAAAGACATTCCAAAGGCATTTTCACACGCGGCCCACTAAACTCCAGACGTGTGCAAGAAGCTCGCACGTGATGGAAAAAAAAAAATCAGCTGATCAAGCGTTTGAACTCAGGGGAGCTGAAATCAGGACGGGCTGCTGTAGTTGGGACAGATTCTGCATTAATTACTCTTCAGTTTGCTCTCAGTTCCAGAAATTCAAACTTCTCTCTTCACAGCAGGCCGGTGTGCGGCTCGACGACACTGGAATGCAGGTTACTATAAAGACACACAGCCTGCAACCCGCACTGCAGCTTAGTCCTGTCAGTGTTCCTTTTTAAAATTAAAGTATAAAATGCATCAAATAGGGATGCATTTACTTTATGGAAACACAGCACCATCTTCCTGTGCTGTGACACCTATGGGGAGCTGCTATGTACTGTTAAATCTGTGAACAGGAAACGCATCACAATAATAGTTTATTTTAATCGAGACATCGGCCCCATGGAGAGGACATGTTTTTTTTTTATTCATCTCCTCTCAAGAAAAATGAAGGTATGGCCCAAACTGTGGTTACATCATCAAAGTATAAATATTGTGACCCATCCCTCCCCACGTTACCGCTGAGACTTCATGCTTTTACACTGAAAGATGAAAAATCACGCCCTCCTGCGTGGCCCCTTCTGACTCTAATAACAACCTTATTTTACAGAAACGATCATTTACAGCTCGTTCGCTTCCTTCCTGTCTACTGCTCCCCTACAGACGGGCTGACCTGCTCACTTTTTAAAGTCTCTCATCCCACAGTCGGTCAGAGTCCAGCGCCAGCGTCTTGGTCTGCGTTTAGTGATGTGGTATTTTTTTTTCTGCTCTGGAAAGATGGAGGGCCACTGAACTCTCAGCAGGTGCAGATCTGGGTGACGAGCTGTGGTTCACCAAGGCGGTAGAACAGGGACTACCATCACTGACCAAGACAGTGGAGCTGGACATGGGATGAGGAACTTAGAGAAGAGGCAGCAGCAAATTAATGCTGTTATTAATGTAACATATGGTGTTATTTTAGCTCTTCTTGTTTGCTCGCACTGCTACCACAAATACAAACACGAGGATTAATGCTCACCTGACATGTGAAGTGCGTATTTAACAAGCATCAGTTCTGTGTTTGTTGCCCCCTAACCCCCAACACACACACACACACTCACTCTCACACACACTTGTATTACCAGCCTCACTGATCCCAGGGCCAAGCAGGGCCTCCTTATATTTGCGTAGGCTTTCGTCATCCTTATCCAGCTCTTGGATCTCCTTCACCGACTTCTGTGCTGGCGGCTTGTAGTTCACCGGCTCTGGCTCCTCGTTTTCAGCGGCGATAGCTGCTAGCTGCTCCGTAGTCACGTCATCGTCAGCCATGTCTGGAGAGGGAAAAGCAGCTGCTGCTGATGACCAAACTCTGCTGTGATAGCATCTAATCACATATCTCTGTTTTATGAACGAGTCACGCGTCCCACGATACAGTTATTTAGGCCGCAGGAAAACAAACATGTTTCTTTGGCATGGCAGAAATGAGCGTGGTCTTTTTCACCACTGTTACGTTCACTCATGCATATTCCAAACAACACGCTCACAACAGCGTACGCCGCAGATGTTGTATCTATTTGTTATGTGCTCCAGGAAGATTTTCAAGGATATTAAGCGCAGGAATAATGTTACTTTTCTCCTCATGAACCTCAAAATAAAGAAGCCATCTCATTCATTTCAGGGAAGCAAGTTGGTCGAGCTAAACTGACGCAGAGGGTTTCATTTGCACAGAAACTGTGTGTCTTTCTAAGGAGGTTAATGCTGGAAAAATTTCCTCTGCTCAAACAGGCCGCGTAACAAAAGCAGGAAGCTCTCTGCTCGGACAGAGATTCTTAATGCTCACATTATGACCACCCCCGCCCCCGCCCCCGTCCCACAGCACAACAGAAAAAACAGGCCCTGAACACACACTTTGAGGAACCTAGGGTGCAGTTCTGTGGACAACACGAACGCTCAGTGATGTGGAAAAACCAGCAGAGTGAATTCAGGATGTAAACTCTCTGGACAGATGAGTCTACTGCTTCGCTGCGCTGCTCCATTACAGCAAAAACATCAATGACTAGACATTCAGAAGGATGTCAGGAGCGTGAACGGAGCCATTTGAGGTGATCCTGATTCCTGGGTGCCTCCGAGGAGACGGGTTTCAGGCACGTGGGGGGAGAATTTACAAAACACGATGCATCTACTGACCTTATAAATCTTTACAGGGAATTTCCTTAGGCTTTAAATATAATTTCAATCAACTGTTTTATTAAATAGATAACTGGGGGGGGGGGCACTTGGTTATCCAGTAGGGACTCAGACTACAAAAGGAGGAGTCTCATCAGGGTAACCGCTGGTCCCTGCAGCCTCTACTGCACAATGTCTGCGGCAGACGTTGGATTTGCCCACCTCAGAGCAATAACGGCCACAAAGAGAGCAATGGCAAACAGTGAGGAGTCTGGGCGAGAGATGCCGGCAGGTGTACCCACTGATCGTCCTTCTCCTACAAATTCACTCATGGAAGCAGTTTACTTTTTCTCTTCCTTGGCAGATTTTGTTGACCACGTTTTTCCGTCGTCTACGTCGAAGCTGAACTCAAACGCGAGCGAGTCTGAGCTTTTTTTGGGGGGGGGGGGGGTGAAAGTGCACCGCTGTACAGGAAAAAGATCCAAAGAGAGACGATGTTTTCTCATCATTCAGAGTATAAAAGTTAGTGAAACTACTTCAACAAACATTTTAAGCACCAAAATCATTTCACTCACTGTAATCATGATTCTTTGAAATTTAACTAGACATCTCTGGGATTTACATATTTTCTCATAACTGATGAACAAAACCTTTAACTGCTACTCAATAATATAATTATATTTTGCTTCAGTCTGTTCAGTAACATAGCAAAAATAGCTGTGTGCCTTCATCTCCACCCAACACTCCTCAGCGAGCACTGTTTTAATACCTACTTGACAGCAGTTTACATTTCAGCAGCAACAGAGGGATTTAAACGCTTCGAGGCTCCATCCTCGGCCTCAACACGGAGTCAACTGTGGCTACAAAACTTTAAAGACTGAAAGTTCCCGTTAACGTCGGTGAAGCTTGACTATCGGGATGCGTATTATAAGTGCGAGTTTGTGTGCGTACCTCTCTCCTCTCCTCTGACCTGCCTCAATTAGCAGCCGTCCGAGAAACGTCTATAAGCAGCGCGGAAGTGAAGCATGTGAGGAGCTGTAGCCACAAACGTGCCTGCGCAGGAGCCAAAAACCTGCTCACATTTTCCCCTTTTCTCGTCCTTACAATTCCCTCATTATATACATAACCTAGATCAGTCTTTTACTGGTTCCTAGTAAAAAAAAAAATTACCCACAAAAAGCCAATTTAATCACTTTATACACAGCTCGCTTATTCTATGAGAACATATCATTTATTAGCAGATTTATATATTTTATCTTATAAATCTATATCAGAAAAAAATAGAGGCTTGGAATAAATGTAGCAGAGTAAATGCTGTGCCCTTCTTTAGACTCACCCCTGCAGGTGCTGCTGCTGCAAAGAGACGTGCTGGCTGCTGTCAGCCTGCAGCAAAGTTTATAAGAAATCCCTCCACTTTAAAGATCTACTTATCTTCACACAGACAGCTTTCATTTTAGCTTCGTCTCAATTTATTTGTGCTGCTGCCGGTTACCCTCAGGGACAAACCCAACCCTCACTCTGACCTCGGGCTATCAGAATATGCCCTTTATTTTTATTCTATTGTTCTCTGAGCAATCAGGTAACACAGAAAATAATCATTCTAACTGACACACATCAAAAACTACTGAGTCCGCATGATGAGCTGCCAGTACCTTTTCTATAGTTTAAGCCAGGGTTTCTCAAACTGTAGGATGCGCCCCAATGATGGGGCACAGGATCATGACAGGTGGGGCGCGAACGACCTGAACATCGGATTAATTCTGAACACGGAACACGGAAATTCGCACACGTTAGCAGGTACATTAGCTTAGCGACTAGCAAAATTCTCCACCGTCACCATCTTTTGTGATGCCGCTTCGTCGGTCCTCGGGGTCCGGAAGGGGGCTTCACGAGAGGCGTGAAAAGATTTCGTCCGGCTGAGTGGGGCGTGATGGTTTAAGCACACACCACTGAGGCTCCACTACTTTCTAAAAGTATGCTCATGTGCTGTCACAGGACGAGACTTAAAAAGAAGCTAATAAAAGTGATATTAAGAAGCCTCCTCTTGTGCTGCACTGACTAACATTAATAACATTCGGACATTTCACGAGCGGACTGGTATCCAGTTCGACAGACCCGCCTCACACAGCCTTCAACAGGCTCGCCAAACAAGCCAGGAAGCTCGAAGAAACTTCATTTTCACAAACAGAGGAAGCATGCAGGAGCCTGTAGCCTCATCATCTCAGTGTGTCGCTAAAGTTTACATCCTCTGTGTGGTGTGGGGTTCTTTTGGGTTCATCTATTTTTGTATCAAACAACAACAACCTGCAGGGCAACAGCACGGCCAATCCAGGCTCTGTTACACCCTGCCAGCCTGATGCAAACATTAAATATGAAGGGATACAGAAAAAAAAAGCTTTTATTTGTATTTATTTTTTAATACAATTAAATACAATATGTGTATATTTATATTTTTTATTGATCTAAATCTGAAAAAGAATGCTGCTAAAGCCTTGAAATAAATCGAGTACACCCGGTGCCCATGTTAGACTCACCCCTGTATGCTGCAGAAGGTTCGGTCTCCGCGTTAAACTACGACATCTCCACTGCTGCTCTTATCAGTCTTTCTGTTCAGGAAAGTAGAGACTACTTGGCCTGAATCGTGTAATACTTTTTATTCACACGCATACTCCACGTTTCTATTTCAGGTCTATTTTTAGTCACAAATGTGGGTAAAACGCTCGTGCTCACACAGTGACAGCCGAGCACTACAGAGCCGAGGATTAAACAAAGCATCGAAGCAAAGAAGGTACATCAAAGACTTTTTGTAATGAAGTGATTTGAGTTACTCGATGAATCACCGCAGCCCTAATCTGAATAACTTTCCTCAAAGACTAACACAATGGAAAAATCTGAAGCTGTGAGGGGATCTACGCAGGAACTGGGAATATAAAATGTCTTGTAGCGGCAAAGGTCGAAATAAGTGAGTTAAACTCTTCTCAGCTTTGAGGTGAACATCTTAAGCGACTACCAATGTGAGCGAATTATACCACTGATTGATTTATCACTGGGCGGTAAATACATTAGAGGGTTACCTAAGCAACCAGAGCCTGCAATGTTCACCGAGGTAACCGACAGCCCGAGGCACAATGAGCGAATATACGTGGACTGGGCTTTAGAGGTGCTGCTATTTAACTACCTGTATAACCACTTAGATGAGAAACATCATGTTTAGAACATAAACAAAAAATAGAATTTTCTTTAATTTTTTTACAGCTTTTATAGAGTTAGAAATACAGACTCCCTCTCACCTCCTTGTACTCTCAAGTGTAATTTATATTCCAAAACTAAATTATATTAAATATGAAATTATATTTTGTCATTCCTCCTGTGAGCACCAAAATATAATTCACTGAATTTCTACACTAGGCATTGGTGCTGTTCTTTATTTCATACATGACATGAACTTTTTAAATATCACCATACCGGTGATCAGATAAAACATCCATTTTCTTCTGCTTATCCACTTCAGGGTTGAGAAGGGACTGTCACAGGGCGAGAGGCGGGGTACACCCCGGCCAGGTCACCGCTCTGTCGCAGGGCGAACACAGAGAGACAGACGGCCATTCACACTTATGGGCAATTTTAGGGTCTACCCTAACCCCACTAACTGCATGTCTTTGGACTGTGGGAGAAGGCCGGAATACCCGGAGGTGCCAGGAGAACATGCAAACTCCACACAGAAAGGCCTCGGCCAGACGGTGGATTCAAACCCAGGACCTTCTTCCTGTGTGCTGTGAGCCAGCAGTGCTAACCACTCTGCGGCTTTTCATGTAGTTTAAATGTGTTCCATTTTGTGGATGAATAGCAGCGCTGGGGAGGACATGGAGATGGGGACCTATATTAACTGTGCACCTTTCTCACCATACCTGTCAACACTCCCATTTTCCCCGTTTCTCCTATAGTTTAAGACCATCTCATGCCAGCCTCCCGTTTTGAGGCTTCTCGTGGGTTTCACAAGTTGCCAGACTGTCTTATGAAATGCAGTCTGCACATAGAATCCACAGACTGCATACAATTTTAACACATCTGCCAAAGCAACCTGGCAACACACTCAAAGGTTGTGTGTGTGTGTGCAGCTAATCTCCGCGCAGACACACCAGCTGGATACTGAACAAATCAACTGCTACCTTTACCTTTAGCTGCTGCTGGACTCTTAAATGCAAAGATTGAGTGAAGACTGATACTTTTAAACACACACAAAATCAGATAATGGAGGGTTGAGCCATATGTGTGAGTTGTTGGATTTGGTAAACTTAAAGAAATTAAACTGAACTAAGCTTTATAATCCATTAAGTTAGTAATGCATAAACGAAAACACCCCCTTTCAATCGTACATGTCGAGTTGCAACCGTTTTTATTAAAATGATCTGAGCTGGACAATTTGATGAAAATTTGATGTTCATATGGCAGTGTAATGTCACCGGGATCATTTCGCATATCACTCCTGCTGGTTCTGCTAACTTGGTCTACTTATTTATATTTGTGACATTATTTATAAGTCACAGTTATACTGAGTCATCCACATATCTTCACACATCAAGGGTCAGATGAATATGCTACAGTTAATCACTGGTAAAAGAAAGCCTTGAATCACACTGGGTGTGAAACCAAATTGTTGACACCTATGTTTCTTATTCATAGTTTTAACCATATGCCAGACAACAATTAATAATCCATATCTAAGTGTGCAAACATCCAGACACAACCATAAACTATTTCTAATACTAATAACTGTGTATTTAAACACTCACACCCCCCCACTCACCATGCTTTGTAATGCTAGCTAGCCAGGTATGTATGCCCCAGCTGTGACACCATCACAACCCTGTAACCATTTACACTGGCGCACCGGCCTCACTGCCGTCTTCTTATGAGCAATACGGGCTGCAACTGCAACAGAAAAATCCTCCACATCAACGCTGGTGCAGGAGTAGAAGAAGACACAACAGGGAGCAAAGCCACTGTAAAGTTTTCTCCAGAAAGTCTCAGAATTTCCAGCTGTTGCAGCATTGCCCTCTGTATGATCTGAGAATCACTTTTGGCACACACCATTGTTTACCAGGGTGACATAAACAAACCGTAAGAGTGTGTAAATGACTGGGAGGGACTCCGGCTACATTCAGGAACAGTAAAGATAGCTGAAGGATGAAGAAAAGGCAGCAGAGAGGAGTGGTGTCTGCTGCTTTAAAAAAATTAGACAGATTTGGCATCATTTGGATTCAGTGCATCTGAGCAGGACTTTCACTGCTAGCTGGAGTTTGTTTCTCTGCTCAGCGCTAACAAGCAAAAAGTCAACAAGCAGCCACAGAGTGGATTACATCTGTCTGACCTACACAGCACTGAGTCCATGTGCAAAATATTTAAGTTCTGTTAACAGAGCCTAAGAGTAGATTCATTATTATTTAGGTTGTGATTTTATGTAATTTTAAGGCAACAGTAAAATTATTGTTACAATCTATATACACCTGACAGAGGAATGAACCACTAGAAACCTATATAAAGGCTGTAATAATAATAATAATATTAATAATATTGTAATATATCAGGAAATCTGAAAATCTAAACATTTCTGTTCACAGCGGCAGACCTCGGAAGGTTTGGCTCTTATTTTGTCGTTCGTGATCTAGATAACTTTAATCCCAGATGAACAGAGTGATATCAACATATTTTTAAAAAGTATAATTCTTGTTTTTTGTAGAGCTCTTGTATAGTTTTGAGAGCCCAAACTAAGACACAGTGTTAGGCAACAAAATGAGCAGTTTGTCGGTCAGATTGTGTTATTGTCTGCTTCCTCCTGCAAGGAAGAGATGTAAACAAAGAGTTTCCTACATTTATTTTTCCTGGCACATCAGCGACAAATAAATTAAAAACATAACGGCTCTTTCAGTGAAATTTAATAAATAAGTGTTTATTTTAAAGATAATATTACGGCTTTTTGCAAATTTTACTCAATTATGTAATATCCGCATGAATCCAGATTAATCGCACCTACCATGGTGATCAAACTAAATATTATCAGTCATCATTAGGCGGCTAACAAACCTCGTTTTGACAGCACGTCAGTTTACCTAAAATTAATAAGCCTGAAGCAATAAACTGATTAATGCTGAACAATGTGGCTCAACTTTTCCTGCCGCCGACCCCCCCTCTCACACAGGGTGGGACTGAGGAGAGACAAGTGGCTAGCTCAATAACCGCTGGGAACAATTCAGCCGAGCTAACCGGAGCCTGCGGCTAACGTTAGCATGACAAGTTATCATCAGCTGACGGGAGCGGACGCGACAGCGGAGCGGATTCAGGGACGCGCGCCGGTTACGGTCGCTCCTGAGAGGGCGTTAGAAGCTGTCCTTGAACCTGGAGACGCTTACCTTTAAATTAAATGCAGTAGTGTTTTCAGGAGCCTTTGCAGTAAGTGCGTTCGTTGCTCTCTGGGCTCTCCTGCAAGTATGGCGAACAAGAGAACGGCGCCGCCCCGTGCGCCGCCCGCGCGTCACGTTTCCGGGAGCGGGTCCGTGGCGCGCACGCTCTACGCAAGCGACGCGCCTTCAGAGGTCAAGTTTTTGTTTAATTTATGGTGCATGTGCGTAGTTTCGCTCGGCTTTCACCCTTTTTTCCCTCGGAGGCCGAGGATAAAGGGGTGAAATTAGGTGAGAACCAATATATTTATGCAGCAGGTTTTTTATTGCTCCGCCCACCGACAGGTGGAGGGGAGGGAGGTTATGTTTTCGGTCGCGTCTGTCTTAGCAGGATAACTCAAAAACCAAAATTGATTGAACTTTTTGGAAATATTCTTTAGGCGCCCACAAACATATGATTTTATTTTCAAGTTCAAAGGTCAAGGTCACCAAAAATTGTCTAAAATTTAAAAAAAAATAGAATACTCACAGTAATGCAAAGTGAACTACAAACCACAAAAAGCACACACACATATACAATTCATATGTCCGCAAATCTTTGTTTTGTTTTTTTTTTCATTTAGTTTTTTTTAGGGTAGATAATCTGAATGAAATATATCCAGACTGTATATGCCATTATCTGTTCATGTGGATCTCATTATTTAAATAAAAATATAAAATCATATTTTATAGTTAATTGAAATGTTTTAATTTAATGTATGGATTGGAATCCTGTCCAATCTCTCAAACAGAGCATGTTTGACATGTCTCACATACATACAGGAAAAATGCAGCCTCGTGCGCTGGCAGTCATTGGGCTTTTCTCTTCCTCGTCTTCCTACCTGTAAACTTGTTGACGTATGTCTCAGTTCCTAAAATGCATCTGCAGGAGAGAGACGAGGCTGCAGGAGGAGCTGAGGATGCGCGTGTGTCCTTTCAGGAAGTGTCTTTAGCTTCACCATATAAAGCAGTGTGGCCCACAGCTGGAATATACAACCGTGGAGAGAGGACGACTCATCGGGACAACTCATCCTTTGTATTAAATGCTGTTTTAGTTATTTAAGATGAGCCAGTTTTCGGCGGTTTTATGTATGAGATTTTAAAAATGTATGATACCATGTCACATTGCACCATGTTATGATTTGTATTAAAAGGAGCTCTAAATATAAAAATGGCATGAGCACTTGTAACTGTTATAGCAGTTTGATTACAGCAAAACTATTTACAGTGAGCTCTGTCGCATATTTAACTCACTTAGCTTTAAAATGATGGCTCTGAGGTGAGGGTGTCTCATTTGGACATGTTAGAAAGGCTGATTTTTTGTGGATGAGCAGCTTCTTCCTCTCTCCTCGGGTCTCGTCCTCACTTCCTTGCCGTGCATCTCTGGTGGCAGGGACAAGCCCCCTTTCTCACTTTGGGTTGTACATCTTCGATTCCTTTCCTTACATCTTAGTCCCGCCCACCAGAAATGTGAACTGAGGAGTCAAGAAAAAGACCCAAGGAGAGAGGAATCAAGGAAACGGGCATTTAGCAAATATGAGACATCCTCATTTCAAAACCTGCCATTCAATTCACAACATTTTGATCACAGAAACATATTTTTCTAGAGTCCTGTGTCCCACACTGTTGAGGGTATATACACTTCCCCAAAGGACACACCCACGGCTCCTCAATGATAGCTCCTCACTCCTTCAGATGCCTCTAAGAGATTGAGACATCCTTCAGCATGGAGCACTGAGATTTCCATGTCAGAGGCAGGAGGACAGGTGACCCAAAATTATAATCAATCACAGAAATCTGGAAATCTAGGCAGTTCACCCAGAATGTAAGGTCCATCCTTCTGCATGGCTCTGAATGCTGACCCAGGACTAAGAAGGTCAGTGCTCTGCAGGAGCTTGGACATAAAGAGACAGTTTAAAGCCAACTCAAAATCTGGGAAAGTCTTCTCACGAAAGCACGCTTTAGGATGACTTAAAGAAGTGGCCGACTACGCTGACCTGATTTCCTTCAGCAGGTCGTTCCAGAGCCTCACGGCCCTGACTGCAAACACTCCATCCTCTTCAGTTTTCAGTGAGGTGGAAACAGACAAATACATACTATCGAATAGGGTACACAGAGATGTAGCTGTTAGTAAAGCCACGAAGAGCCTTCAAAGTAATCAATAATCAATCGTTACATCAATTATAGAACTTACCGGGGGGGCCAATGTAAAAATGCCAGAACAGGAATTATGTCACATGAAATGAAGAGCACTGGTAGCAGGTGCTCTTGCAGGTAATTTAAGGTGTGGTGCTGTGAAAATGCAGTTTTACAAGCATTAAGAAAAAAGCCAGCATAAATTTAGTGCAGCTGGACTGAGACAACATGAGGTGACAACATTTGGCACAACTCTGACTCTGAGAGTCCAACAAAGACGACAAGAGACATTTTCTAAAGAGGGCTCAACATAATGTTTTTATTTACAAAATCCTTTGAACATGTCCATATGTCAAATATACAGTACTGAGTGACAGAGCCAGTGTACATTAAAATTCATATTGTTCTAATTTACATTCGACAGTGTGTCGTTAAACCAGGTTACAAAGAGAAAAAAAAGAATGCCGATGCAGGTTTAAGGCAAGAATACTTCCTGAATCCTGACAACATGATTTGATATCTATAAATATAGAGAAATTTTGAAATTTAACAAAAAGATAATGGTCCATACAAAATGCCTTTAAAACACAAGCGGTATAAAGTCTAATCCATCACATCTGATTAGCCGCAAAAAGGAAGAGAAAAAAAATAAAAAATATCAGGAAGGAGAGCATCGTCCTTTTAACTGGTTTCCATCTGACACTAAAAAAAGGAAAAGAAATATGATTAGAAAACTGTGTTCACAGTTCACCCAAACCAAGAGTGGAGGTGATTTTATGCAGCCTGATTAGATACCTCAGCATTGTAAGCATCCAACTGGGCATCCAGCTCCTCTGCGGAAAGCTGAGGTCTGTTTCCACCTCCCCTCCCGCGGCCTCTGAAGCCTCCACTGCTGCTGCTGCCGCCGCTGCCACTGCCACCGCCGCCACGCTGCCTTTCAAACCTGGGCTGACCGAGCCTGGTACGATCAAACCCTTTGCTGACATTGACAGAAAAACAAAAAAAGTCACTCCACAGAGTCTGTAAAATGGGCTTCTTTGCTCAGACCCGACCTCAGATATGTGGCAGATTGTTTTGAGCATATATGCTTTTAAAAAAAAAAAAAAACACAAAAAACTTACCCCTGTGTATACGGTCTACTCTGTGTGTTGAACTCTGAAGTGACTTGCTGTATTTTCATGGGGCGGCCTGAAAAAAAAAAAGACACAAAAAGTATAAATTAAGCAGTTTAAGCAACACCTGTGTGCACATTCATAAACAAACCAGGGAACCAAATCCTCACCATCAAGCGGGACGCCGTTATAGTGCTTCATGGCTTTCAGTGCATCTTCCTTATTTCCAAAGTGGACGTCTGCTGTTCCTTTACTGCGACCGGACCGATCGTAGTGTATAGACGCTTTCTTCAGTGCCCCAAACTCTGCAAACAGCTCCTAGAAATAAAAGCTGAAACATCAGTACCATTCCTCTGCATCTGAGGCGAGCAAAAATGGAACAACCGAGCTGAGTAAGCACCTTGATATCGGAATCAGAGACACCGAAGTCCAGATTGGAAATCAGCAGCTTGCCGCTGTTTCCGCCACCGTTTCCAAAACTGTTTCCACCACTGTATCCTCCACCGTTTCCTCCACGTCCACTAGCGTGCTCCTCAAACATGTCATGCTGCCATTTGTCCGGTAACTCTCGTAGCTGTGGAGACAAAAAAAACATGCATCTAAATTCATGCTTTGTTCCAGAAAACTCAGGCTACTCAGATGGATACAAACACTTGGATGTGGACTGCCTGAAGGTTATTAAAAAAACTAATCTGATAACTTATTTATGGTTATTACTCCATATAAAAACCATGGGAATCAGGCTAGGGACATCATCCAGGTCTTCACAAGAAGAGTCCACCCATAAGGGATTGAGTGCCTTTCTTCAGTGCCTGAAAGCACGCTTCTTTCCACAGAGGTGGCGAGTAAGGCAGTGAGTTTCCACAGGTTGGAGAAAGCAATTCACTCTGCAGCCATTTAAAAACCATTGCGCCCACAGCCCACTGAGGCCGTCTGACCAGAAGAAAAAAGGGCTGGGGGGCAGACATGAAGGTTTCTTTGAGGAAAATTTTTAAACACTGAAGTTCTTCAAGCAGTCGATATTAAAAAGAGACCAACGGGTAAAAAAGCCAGAGTGGAAGAAATCAGCGTTTAGGAGGCAGAAAAAGTCCCTGAGAGTCCAGCTAGTTCAAAGCTCCGAGCTGCTCCTGTTAACGGAACAGTATAGTTCCCGGAAGTCCGTTATCATGTAATTATACCTTTAATAACGCATTTTTAAAAAACAAACAAAAACATTTCCCCCATTTCAACCGCTTCTTCCCCATACCCTGGTGTACGGCGTGGGTCTGCTGTTTCGGGTGAAGTTGCTCTGTCGGCCCCGCGCCGGCCTCGACGGCCCGCCGCCTCGACCTGATCCTCCAGCGCGGACGGATGTTCCTCTTCCGCGGCCTCCTCCGCCGCCGCCGCGTCCTCCTTTCCTGTTCATTTTGATAATATCATCCAGAGACATGTTCATCTTATCAGCCATGGCGTCGCTCAAACTTTATCCACCGACAATAAAAGCAGACAAAGGCAATGGACCGCGCTTCCACAGGGGTTGCTGTTTATAAGCTGCCGGCGGCGCGGTGTTGAAATCACCGGAAGTGTCGTCACAGGTAAGCGTCGATAGCACCAGAAGCTCCGCCTTTAAAAAAAAAAAAAAAAACTTTATTGAACAGCAACAATGAAAGTTGTAAGCCAAAGGATTCAAAGGATCAGACACACAATTCATGACAATTAAAAATACTAAAATTAAAGCCAAAAAATTGTCAGAGTAGATAATAAATAAAACAGCCCAGGCTTCACATGTAATTCCATCACATAAACGGAAATCTATAAAAATGTGATTGAAGAAGAGATTTAAAGGAGGTCGTTAAGGCTATGAACCTTATCATAATGATGGACTTCAAGGGCCTCAGGTTGGGATCTGAGGCTGCTAACCGGCTCAAACAGGGTCAACATTTCTGCTTTGAGCTCCAGACCTTTAAAAGGCTTTAAAAGCAATCAGTAAAATGTTAAAATTAATTCTAAAACACACCCAGTCCTGACGGAGAGGAGCCAGGATTGGAGTGAAGTCTGTTAAAACCAGAAAGGAGCCGAGCTGCCGCTGCTTCCTGAACCAGCTGCTGGCAAAGGAGCTACTTTTAGTTCAGTGCCAGAGAAGAGGGAGCTGCAACAGTCAAGTTTTGAGAATAAAAATTAATACTTTAAGTTATTTTGAGTGTGAAAGCATTGGTTTTATTCTTGAGACAGTTCTTCTGTATAAGTGCAATCAACAAAGAAGCTGTAAATTAAGCAAGGCAACATTTTTAAATCAGGATTTGGATCCTAATTAATTAACCAATCAATCAACAATATATTTCCACAAAGGTTTGTGCATATGCGCAGGATGAAAACAAAACAACAGAAGAATTCAGTATATGCTTGATTTATGCTTTTAATATGCTTGATTAAAAAAAACTACACTGTATTAGAAAATCCACTCTGAAATTATGAAGATACTTTTTCTCTGTTTGTCATAAAATGTGAACATTAATTTAATATTTTCCAAACACAAAAAGCCAAAATTTTATACATTGGGAATAAAGTTTGAAATTGTGTAGTATCTGTGTCACCACTGTTACCGCTCAAGCCGTTTAGCTGTACTTTGATACTACAGTTGAGGAACATAAACTGTAGTATTAGCCAGCTGTAACCTGTACTCAGCTCTCTCAACAGTCGTAGAATAAACAATAAAGCCCATCCAGAGCTGTTACTCAGCTGCTTTCAAACACTGATTGAGGATTTTCGGTTGCCGGCCTTAATCTGTGGAATAATTTGCATCACACTGAGACCTTCCCCCTCCCTTTATGTTTCTGAAACCCACCCGGAGACCCACCCTTTCCCATTATCCTCTTAACTGCCTTTGCACAGACATGTCTGAGAACATGCCAGTCCCGGCAGATGACTGGCCCTCCCTGAGCCTGGTTCTGCCAGCGGTTTCTTCCTGATAAAAGGGAGTTTTTCCTTCCTACTGTCACCATGTGCTTGTTTATATGGGATCATCTCCTTGTAAAGTTGGTACAGATGAATGTAACCCCCTTTTTAATTAGGTGTCACTCTTTCCACAGGAACAGGCCGCAGCAAATTAAAATTTAATTCTACCCTTTCAGATACATTGGTAAGTAGCACTGGCGCCCCCCAGGGGTGAGTCAGCCATTCTTGCTTACCCAGTACACAAATGACTGTGTTAGTTCTGAGCCAAATTAGCATACTGTGAAGTTTTCTGATGACTCTGTCAGCCTGCTCAAGTACTCCAGCAAATCCACCCACAGAGCTGCCGTGGATCAGTTTGTGGCCTGGTGTGACAACCATAAACTTCACATAAACAGCTGATCTGGGATGCTGTTGGGTCCCAGATCAGCTGCTGACCGGAACCCTGTGACCATGCATGGTAATGCCACTAAACGGGTAACCTCATAAAAATACCTTGGTGTTCACATTGACTGTGACTTGAGCTGGCAGGCACCGTCTCTACCAGAATCCAGCAGCGCCTTCATTTTCTGCAAAAGCATAATGTAAATTCTTTACAGAGCGACAGTAGAGTCCATCCTTCGGTGCGGCGTCACCAGCTGGTTTGGGAACCTAACGGGCAAATCCTTAAGATTGACATCCTATTTGGTGTTTTGCTGCATAATGAGCTGTTCTGATGTTTAGAACAAATCAATGTGTGGATGTGCCAAAACTTTCTCCAGCTGAACAAAAACAAAACTGGAGTTATTATCTTTGGACCTAAAGAGGAACGATCAAGAGTCAGCGCGCAGCTTCAGCTGCTACATTTAGAAACCTGTGAACAGGCCCGAAATCTGGGTGTAGTGATGGACTCAGACCTGAACCTTCAGAGACATAAAAACAGTTACAAAGTCAGCTTTTTACCACCTGAAGAACATTTCTAGAATTAAAGGATTAATGTCTCAGCAAGATCTAGAGAAACTCATCCATGCATTTATCTTTAGTCGCATCAGCCCGGTTTTAAAGTCCTTACACTGGCTACCGGTAGCTCAGAGAATAGACTTTAAAATAGTTTATAAATGGCTGAATGGTTTAGCACCACAATACATTAAAGACCTATTATCATCGTATCAACCTTCCAGAACACTCAGGTCTTCTGGTTCCAGTCTACTCTGTATCCCCAGAACCAGAACC
>JAVDPK010002398.1:309839-341525 GCA_034780415.1 Cichlasoma orientale | reverse complement strand
AACTGAATTAGAGAAAAAAAAGTAAAAACTAACTAAAACTAAACTATAATGTAAAATCCAAAACTATTATAACCTTGGACTAGACTAATGACCTGTCCAGGGTTCACCCTGCTTTTTGCACTATGCACTTGGACGGAGCACCAACAGCACGAGCAGGATCGAATCGTCCAGTTCAGTATTAGTAGAAAGCCACCTGTCTGCCAATCAAAGCAGCCACGCCTCTAACTTTGTGCCTTAGCACAATCCAAACAGCTGGAAAAACAATAAATATCAGGAGTGCTGGTGGTGTCCCTCACATCACTTCCTGCTCATTAAAAGGAATGATGGTAAAAAAGAAAAATGGAAAGATTATGACCAGAAAATGCCATAAAAAAAAAATCCAGATCCAGGTACTCAAAGATAGGTTTGGACAACTTTTAAAAAGGTCTTTAATCTTCAGTCTGTAGAGACACAAAGAAACTAACGGAGCAATTACAGCTTCTCTCACCACAGGTGTGCAATGCTAAGTACATGCATCACTCCTCTGTCCTCTGAGGACGTCACACAGGAAGCACAAAGCTGTTAAACATTTCCCACCAAGGGTAATGTAGAGCCAGGTGAATAAAACCCAAATTAATCTGACATTCAAATGGAGCAGATACACTGAAGCCATGACAACGTGAAAGATGCTGCGCTGTCACTGAGGAAACAATATTTTCAGGTCAGCGCCAGTCAAGTCAGATTTAGGACCAACTGTACGAATAAGATGTCTGTAGTAAGCCCTCACTAAAACCAGAGTAACTGGCAGCTTATACCTTTCATTTTATCCCACCAGCAGCCAGACCTGACACTGTTTGGGTCAAATCCCACCCAGGATGTGCTCCCATACAGGGCGAAGGGGAGTGACTTAAACCCCCCTGTACCCCTGTGCTATCATTTTTGTAGCAGGTTGTAAGATGCTTCTCTCTGCTGTAACGTTGGCTGTATTAACACAGGACTCTATGGGGCTTGATCATAGACAGTCACTCACCCCCCTGACCTCTGTGAACATCTTACAGATGTTTTATGGGCTCAGTCACTCATTCTGGTTCATGCTGAATTAAGTCATGTCAGTGTCAGGAAGGATGATTACACAATGTTCAGTCACCGGCTGACTGACCGTTAGTCAGTGAGTGTGCGGTTTCAGTCAGGTCCACGGTTTGTTCATCGCACCCAGTTTCAAAACACCATCACAGGGAAACACTCAAGCTTCAGCCGTGGGATCCACTCACTTTTGGAGCCAGCCTCCAGTGGTCACTAGAGGTACTGCAGTTTTTGGCCTCGGCTTTGTGTCGCTTTAAAGCTGCGGAACAAGTTCAACGACAGTAAATCTGTTTAAAATGAGATTTTTCTCTTTAAGCAGGGAAATGAAGGCAAAGTCAGACAAACTGATAAACTTTATTTAAAAAAATAAGTATAAAAAGTCATAAAAAGAACTCAAAATGATCAAAAAGCACGACAAATGAACTTGAACTGTAAAACTGTAAAAACACTGCAGCCTGTTTGTTCATTTTATAAAAAGCTTTCAGAGCTTCTGTCTGTGTGAGCAGCAACATTCAGAAAGCGTCACAGTATTCCTACCAAACAAAACCCAAAGCTTCATTCAGTTCCCTGCATTATATTAAAGATCTGAAGTCCAGACAGGAAACAGCGAGTCCGTGCTGCTGGAGGCTCCGGTGGAGTCCTTCTTCCAGCAAATATCGACTCCTCTCAGAGGGCAGCCGAACCGGCTCTGTCAGCCCTCCTTCCACCAGACCTCCATAGTCCTGGATCTCCAAAGCTGAGGCAGCTCACAAACTCAGGATCCTGGAGCGACGTGGTCCTCCCTGCCCATTCCTGCAGAGCAGACGATTTTCAGGGTTTAAAAGCCGTTTCAGGGAGTCTCAGTCATTGGCGGCCAGCCCGAAGAGCTCCAGCAGCTCCTTGTTGTCCTCGTCGATGAGATCGGCCGGCGTCTCCCCGCAGTCGTTCTCCAGCTCAGGGTCGGCACCCAGGGAGAGAAGATAGCTGGAAGAAAGATAAACCCTCGTCAGTGACAGAGATCAGCATGCTTCAGTGTCAGGGGGGTGAGCTTGCATCTGTGGAGCCACTGTAAATGTCAGCTGCCTCCAGATGGCTCACTGGGATTCATTTTGCTGCACACACATTTCAACTATAGACGGGAAAGTCGATGCTCACCGTGCAATGTGTGGGAAGCCGTCGCTGCAGGCCATGTGCAGTGGGGTCCATCCATCCTCGTCTCTCTGGTGGATGTCTGCTCCATACTGCACCAGCAACTTCACACACTCCAGGTTCCCAGACAGGACGGCCTCGTGGATCGCAGCCATACCTGCTCGGACAAGAAGGCAGAACAGAGTTAGAAGTCTGAGAAGCAGCATTTCTACTTGTGCGACCGAGCGTTTCCTTCGTGTCGCTCTCACCAGAGTGGTAAATGGTGTCGAGCTGGACTCTCTGGGCTCGGATGAAGCGTCCGATCCTCTCCAGCTCGCCCTGTCGTACGTAGTCCTGGAAAAGGATGTCATTGGGGAAGTGGACGCTTCGGACCGGTTTCAGAGAAGCAGCGGCTTTGCAGGTGACTGGGATGTCGTGGGTGCAAGGCTTCAGTCCCAAAGTCTGGGGTGCAGGGCACTGATAGTACTTCATCATGGTGTCTGCAGAAGCTTTCAAATCCAGCAGCTAGAAAAGATCAGTCGGTCGGTTCTCAGTGTGGCTCTCTTGCTGTCTAGAGAAGAGTTCCTCTGGAGGCCCAGCCTCCCCGTGGGTCTTTTTATACTCTGTCGGGCTATTTTAGGATGCAGCACCTCACAGATCCAGTGGCGAGATTTGGAAGATGAGTAGCCCCTCTGGCAGGCCTTCCCACTGGCCTGTCACAAGCCTCACGTCTCCAGACATTACGGCCAGTAACCTCTACCTCTGTTGTCACCCCCACATGTCCAGATGCTGTTCACTTAAAGATAGTGGTGACATCCTGCCAGCTTAGGGCAAGGGCGGGGCGGTGTGGGGGGAATGGAGGCTTCTAGTAAACACCAGGCAGGGTCACAGAGGGGTGGGGTGAGGCTGTTGACCAGTAAGTGCCTGACATAAACAGTCAGGAAAGGTCTTCTGTCATCACGATTCTCATCATTACGTGTAAGACAGGATGGCAGCTTCCAGATTACCGAGCTTTGCATCACCCTCTGTATCAGGAAGGCAACACTCTCTAGTTCAGGCTTCCTCAATGTGAAGATTTTTCTGCTTCATTCCACTTTGTTTTTTGTCTTGTAGGAGCTCTGACTGTTTCTCTTTAGAGTTACCTGTTTTTGGTGAGATGCTTCTCGTGCTTGGCATCGGGCCTGTGGTGGCGCATGAAAGGAGTCAGTGCTCTGATACCACGGGGGGATTTCTAACTGCCATCACAGCGAACGGAAGCTGAGTTTGAGGAGTTCAGGTATCTCAGCGTGTTCCTCATGAGTGGGTGAAGAGAGAGCTCCATGTTCACCTGTAGCCTCGTCCTGTGGAGAGTGACTGAAAAATAAGCTCGTGCATGAAAGGGTCTCTGTGGTAGGGTCTCTCATTCAGGTATCTGACCAGGATGCCTCCTAGGTGAGGTGTTTCATGGATGCCCAACCAGGAGAAGACCCAACTCTCCACTGACTGGTGTGCATTCCCCTAGAAGAGCTGCAGGAGGTGACCAGAGAGAGGGAGGCAAACATCTCTGCTTAGACAGCCTCCCCCGTACCTCGGATAAGCATCAGAACGGATGGAAGGTGGTTGCATGGATGGACAAATGCAGTAGAGATAAAATACGTTTTTGTGGTTAAAAAAACCCTTAAAAACCAGCACAAACGTGCCAATTATGAAGAAACATTAAAAACAATAACCAGAAGGGTCTGATGTGTGCTTTCCCCCTCTCTCCAGCCCTCAGCTAGAAGCTGACTCATGGGTGTGTTTCAGTGATTCATCATCAGATGGTGAGGATGAGGCTCTGAGTGGATTACTGCATGTCTGCTAATTTGTTTGTGACCGCACGGATTCATTCGGGGGTTTTTACATCAGCTACACATGCAGCTTCAGGAGGGCTGAAAAGAAGTCCTAGTCCCGTCTGTGTGTCAGCAGCTGTCTCTGCCCACAGCAGAGTTTATAGAACAGATTTAATGAATTAAAGTTTTCAGGTTTCATGTATGTCATTAAAATGACAATAATGTAACTCCGTAGCTCTCACAGAGGAAGGAGAGTCACACTCGACCTGTTTTTTATGGACTGTCTTCGAAATCATTTATCTGAATCCATAAAATATTTAAAAATTATATTTACCCACTTAGCACAGAGCTTTGAGTCCTTCATGGTGTGAAATAAAATAACCTACTAATGGACTGTTAACCCCACTGCTGACCTCCAGCGTGGAGACTACGTGTCTGAAAGCAGCACAAACAGGAGTCAGCAGTCACAGCGGCAGCTCTCCGAGGTTCTGCTGCAGCTGATTTACACACACAGCTGAAGACAGTGATGCTGCATTTAGTTTTTTCTCATTTTAACTTTAAATATTGTAAAGAATTCACACGTAGGACAGTTTACCTGTTTACTTTAATGTGATCCCAACGTCCCAGTTTGGTCCGAAGCTACTCCAGTGAACCAACAGCGACGCTGAAAAATGTTTTTAGTTTTAGTCTCCGGGCGGATTTTTAAAAGCTCTGAAAACTAAAGTGAAACTGAACACTTCCAAACCGGCTCTGGGAACTAAACTGAAAACAAAAACTTAAAATGGAAAAAAAAATATTGATGTATATTTAACTGCATTCCTGAAGTTAATTTTAAAGATATTTTTGACCGTTTTCTGCACCAATCGTTAACCAGAATTATTGATATTTAATCGTCTCCCTCAGAGGATTTACTCAGTTCACTTCTTACATAATTTTAAATTTTGCATTGATTCTGAAATCTTTTATTACTAAACTTGGATTTAAATTTATAACCATCAACTTTTCTGTATTTATGACATCAACTTCTACCATATATTTGCTGTCATGTTGGTTATTTAACTGCAGTACACACACACACGACTTATTTAACCTGTTTTTAAGCTTTAACACCCGATTAAAAAAAAAAAAAAATCTGGAATCAAATATTTATCTTTCAGTCTTTTTAAATATTGGTGGTAATTATGGCAGAATCAGTGCACATCTCAAATTGGTTCCCCCCGTCCCCCCAGAAACATGGTTCTGGTGTGTAAGTTTAGTTTTAGTTAACTAGAATAACCTCACTGACCCTCGCCGTGTGTTTTACATTCTGGTCATGTGACATAAAGCCGTCACTAATCGTTAGTTTCACTTTAACAAAAACAGACTCGACACATTTTTATTTTTACATTTTTTATTTTTATTTATTGGCCACCATTTCACATTTTTCCACATTAATTTGGATATGATGGAATGCTTTGTTAGGTTTCCCCCTCCCACACCACCACCGCTGTTCGGCTGACATCACCTCGCTCTACTCAAGCTTCCTCTCCCCTCACACACACATGCGCGCGCGCGCGCACACACACACACACACACACACACTCATGATGACAAGAAAATGCTCATCACACCATTCACACACAATTACACCCCCCCACTGAGGCAAAGTAAGGGTCCTGGTAGAGCCAAAAGGGATGCAGGAGGTACAGTATGGGTGAGGGGTGGGGCTGTTCCAACTGTTCCCTCCCTGCTTCAGATATAGAGACACCTCTCAGACCAACCCGACCAGTAAACTAAACCAATCTCTCTCTGCTGCAGTAAACAACAAATCTCTGATTAGGCATGAATGCAGTGCGACCTATCAGAACCCCCCCCCACCCCCCAGGTCTGAGAGTGTGTAAACGGGCCAACTCTGCCCCAACAGGGCCAGCCCAGCAACAGCTGGGCACAAGGGTACATCATTAAAAGAGAAAAAAAAAAAAGATGACAAGTCCTAAATAATAATAATAAAAAAAAAACCAGCTGAAAGCAATTAAATAAAACAGGATTTTCCCCAAAACGTTAACTTTGTTCCTTTTAGAATCGAGTCAGTAGCCGCGCTGGAACCAGGAGACAGGAGAACCGAAAGATTTGGGAATGAAGAAATAATAAACCGCCCCCCCCCACACTGAAAGAAAGAAAATAATTGGTCTCGGCTACAGATGGGGGGCCCTTTGTGCTACACCGTGGGGGTTATTTTAGTGAAAACATCTACAGAATGGCCCCTTTTCCCCTGAGAGATCAGTCCTTACAAAACCGCCACACAAACCTGTGGTCCTATCAGAGGGAGAACCCTGGCAGCCCCCCCCCCCCCCTTACATACAGATATAGGTTACAACGCCCGTTTAGCTCATACCCACACTGAACGAATGAACAGCAAGGAGTTGTTTGTTTTTTTAAGGAGGGGGGGCGTGTGGAAAAACAAACATTTTCAAAACTGGATCTCAATGCCATTTTTTTACATTTGGTTCAAAATATACAAGGCAGACAGCTGATGTGGAGCTTTGCAGACAAGGCATTGAGGTCTCCCACAGGAGATGGTGCACTGTTCCACAGGGTCCCGCCAGGTGGGACAAGACCAGTCTGGCCAGAGGTTGGGAGGTTGAAGATGTGGCAGGGAAGAGGGAAGGGGGGGGGAATGCCCTGCCACGCCAGCAATGGACTGCCCAGCTGGCGGGCTGTTATCAGGCCGGCTTACTGACTGAGTGAGAGGAAGTTAAAGGGGAATAATTAATGTTCACAGGACAGGGAAGGTCCACAAGGAAGTGAAGGTGGTGATGGTGACTGTTTGGTAGGATTAGGGCGGGACTCGTCTCCTCTCTCTCCGTTTGTGCCAACGTTTACAACTCGTCGTGCCCGTCGTCATCGGTTCCGTCCTCGCCGTCGGAGTCGTCCTCCACGTCTTCCACATCCTGCAGAGAAGCGGGGTTAGTGATCGGTCTAATTCACGCTGCACCCGAGAGATTTTATAGGTCAGGTAACGAGCAACACATTTTGGCCTCTGTGGGTAGTTTCCATCTTTTATAACAATCTATAACTAATCTATGCAAATTCTATTAAGGCTTATTGTTATGCATTATTTGGGCCGTAGCCACTTTGAGCCAGAGGTGGCTGCAGCTAGCCGTCTGCCAGGCTTCACCTCAGCTAATTGAATTCAGTGAGTCGGACCTGTGACTGCGTCTCAATTCAGTTCTCTCATTCAACAAGGCTGCACTCCAGGCCTACTGAAGGAAATTCTAGTATTTAATTTCAATAAATAAAGAGGCTAAAAATTAATCTGACAAATAATGCTCGTAACGGCTACACGTGGAGCCACTCAAAAATGAAATTGTGATTATCAGGACAGTTCAAGAAAACCCGGCTGTGACAAACTACTAAAAAACGACTTCTGATCTCTCCCAGAAACCCATCGCTAATCAACACTGTCAGACACACAGCTCGCCGTTTTTAATGACATCTGTCTCTAATCTAAGGACAGGTGGAGTGAGGGGAGGTGTGGCATATGTGAAGGTGCTAAATGGTGACCGCAGCGCTGCACGTGCTGCTTCCCCCCTCCTCTTTCTGGAGGCTCAGGTCTCCAAGCAAAGCCCAGTAAACAGCGACAACAGCTGCAGGAGGCATTAGAGGACTGGGCTGCAATTAGACTTCTGAGAAGGGGGGGTGGGGGCATTGTGGCAGCAGTGGAGTGTCAGAGAACCCCTCTGCTAACGTGAACAACGACAGCAGAGTCATAATACACAGGGAAGCAGAGCGCGCATCTCTGCAGCTTTACCTGAGAAATGGGGGCGAGCATTCCTGAGATTATACTTCAAATACTTAAAGTTTTCATTTTCTTCACGTATTGTAATACTCACTTTTTTCCCCAGTTATGCCATTTTACTGCAGCCAGTGGGCCAGTTCTAAGGCTGCAACCTAAAATCCTCACGAGACCTCGGCTCATGGATCTATTTCAAGCAGCTGCAGACATTACACCAAATATGCCTCCAAAAAGCAGCAGGGCACCAAAGGAGGACGTGCACGCTCCCAAATCTGATGTCCAGGCTAGTTTTATATCGAGAGTCAGCTGCAAAAAGTGATAAGAGAATTCAAATCTATCACAAATGTGATCATATTTCGTCATCAAGTGAAGATTAGGGCAGCCAGATTTTTCTATTAGTACTGCAACACCACATCAGCAGGTAAAGCCAACCTGATTTGATGGTTTAAAGATGGCTGGGTCCTTACAAAAAGGATCCAAATGTGACATCAATGCAACCAACTACTGTAAAATGAAAAAAGGGGTGCAACTAATTTTTGAAGACCAAAGGACAGCAGCAGTTTCCAAAGTTGATGAAAGCCTAAATTTTAACTAAATATAAATTTTGATAATTGCCTAATTACCAGCTTATTAACAGCTTCTCTGCAGATCTACACCCAGACATCAGATTATTTGTGCATCTACATCCATAAAAGCTCAAACAGCCCCGAGCGACTCCAGCACGTCACTGCTGAGCATAATGGAAATCGGCGAGGTGCCCGTGAAAGTATCGCCTGTGCATTTAAGAGCATCCGAGGATCTCACCTCAGGATCCAGGTCGTCGTCGTCTCCTGCGGGGGCTCCGCCTTCTTTACCGCCGCTCTCCAGGAACTTGGTGAAGCCTTCAAGCGTTCTCTCTCCATTGTAGTCGATCACCTGTAGATGATTTCAGAAAAGACTAACTAAAAAAGGACTCTACAGAGAAAAGTGTCCTCACATTGATATACGTGCTGATGCTTAGCCAAAGGACTCCGAGTGCAAATACAGAGAAACTAAAATAGGTGGTGCACTGAAAATGTAACTCAGACACAATATGGCATGGCTGTTAAATCTAGGTCTTTATTTACAAAGTTAAGAACTGTTTTATGTTTGTTCATTTTAAATTTGACATTTTTGCTGGACATGTCAAACAGAAACAACTTTAGATTTCTGAGAAATGAGCAAAGACGGAAAACACGGCTGAGCCTCAACGCTGAGCTGATTAACTTTATTCATCCAAGTTGTCCAAAGACGATCTATAAAGCATCTTAAAGCAGACATAATCATGTCTGTCGCTGCAGCTGCCTCCACAGTCCTCTGCGTGCTTCATCTAATTGGGGTCATGGGCTAATCTGCACACTTACTATGGGGTGACCCTGGTATATAGCACTCATTTAAGATTCCTAAGAGAAAGTGGCACGAGGATGCCCGGCCAGTCAAGTGTAAGGCATGTGCAGGCCATCTTAAAGAGTGAAGTCATCGAGCAGGAATCTATAAGAACCACACACCAACATAATGCTGCAGAAACGAACGGGCCAGCAGTCTCATGTTTCTGCACGGGGGGGTAATGCTGCTAAACCAGGAGGCACTAACAGCACCGAGGAAGCCCCTACGGCAGTGGAGCCATCGATCACTAACCCACAAAATCAAAGGAATGCAACAAATAAGATTACTGAGGGTGGAAACGGCTTCTCTCCGGGTTGGTAATAAACAAAGGAACCGTCATTAAACCTGGTGTTTGGCTCTACTGGACACATGGGTCATAAAGTGTGGAGGTGCTGTGCTCCCTCCTCTTACATGGCCTCTTTTTTTTTTACTCCAAATATGACAAAAATCAACATTATTCCATATTGATCATATTTAAACTATCGACAGACTCCATAAACTCATCAGTGTGAGCTCGTCAGGACGCTCACCTTGTGCTCGTCTCCTGCAGGGAAGAACTTCAGAGTGGGGAAACTGTGGACTTTGACAGCCTCGATCTCATTGGCTGTGGAGTCCATTTTAGCTATGACGGTGTCGGCACTGTCCTTGTACTTCTCTCCCAGCTTTTCCCAGATGGGCGCCAGCTGTTTGCAGTGTCCACACCATGGCGCATCTAAAACGGCAAAGAAAGAAAACCGGTCATCAACGGCACCCGAGGACGTTCAGTAAACAGCAGAAGCGCCCGTGCGTTTACCAGCTATGGCAGACACGGCGCGGCGGCTAGCAAAACCCTGAAGCCGCTGCAGTTTGGAGTCATGTGCTGAAACCCCGTTAATAGATACAGCTCAATATCGAAGCTAACTTTAGCTAGTGCTGCTCACTGGGAGCAGAAAATACAGCGAGGTCACCTCTAACAGCCCGCAGGCTGATTTTTACGGTTTGATCCCACGAGAGCCGAGTAAGTTTTGATTTTTTTAAAGCTGCAAACTGCTCAGACACTGAGCATAAAAAGCATCTAATACACAGGGAACAAAAGCTGCATACGGCACATTTAGGATTCGAGTGTCAAAAGCAATATTTCTTAGCTTATTTGCAAATTTCTTTAGCATTTATTTAACACCTCAAAATTTAATTGTACCTTATGCGGTACATAGCTGGAAACAACGCCGTGCATGTCACGTGCAGCCTCGGCTTCATGACCTTGCTCCACTTTAGCTGGCTAGCAAACGCCTCACCTGTCAGGGAATACGGGGCCTTTCCCGCTTTGCATGACTCGACATAAGCCGTTAACGGCCAGAGATTCAAAATTGCTCCAAAAATAGTGCAAATTTGGAAAAGCATCGCTATAAAAACAATTCTGCAGTTATTTTTAAACCACCGCATTTCAGCATCAAGTGTCTGGTAGCAAATTAATTTGCAGAGACTGTATGAGTGAGCAGATATCTGAAAAGGGCTTAGCATGGGCAAAGCGAGGGAAGGGAGTTTTGAGTTTCAGACAAGGGGCTTTGCCAAATCTCCCACCTAAGAGCGTGACCGCACAAATACCCCGTTTAAACAGGTGAACCACTTCAACTTAACCTACTTGTGTTTTAAGGAGATGCTGCACCGTAACAAAATAAAAAGGGGTTGCATTGCAGAAAGAAGAGAAGGCTCTTACAGAATTCCACAAAGACGTTCTTAGAGGGACTGAAGGCAACCTCCTCAAAGTTTTTGCCGACCAAAACCTTGACAGGGGTTTTATCCCAGTCTTCAGGGATGTCCTGGCTCATGAGGTGAGGCTGTGAGACAGAAGGAAAGAAAAAAACCTTTAGAAAGAAGCACACTCTGGTTTTGAGAGAGTATTTAAAGCACATTCTTAAGTGCAAAGCTCACACAGATACATTATGGCATTAAGAGGATTAAGGCTATGTTTGCTTTTAAGATTGCAGAAAGATGTTTGCACTCTGTGTGCGGTCACGCAATCGTCTTCACTGTGCGATTCATCTATAGCGGGGTCCCTAACCTTGAGTTTGCCCTCAGTGAACAGTGTGCAGAACGCAGTGATGCTTTCTGCAGTGATGGCGTTGCTCTCTGGCTTGTACTTGGTCATCTCGTCCTCCAGGGTGATGAGGCGGATGGCAGGGCACTCCTCCTTCTTCAGGCCGAAGAACTCCAGGATTCGCTGGTTGTCGTCGACGTCGCTGTCGATGAAGATGAACAAGATCTGGACGGAAGAAACGGGTCAATGAATAAGTTTACTCACGATACCCTCCTGGTGTGTGTCAGGCTGCAGGCAAAAGGGTCAAAATATTCATAGTACAATTTTGCCCTTCAAAAGCAAAAACTTTGCCCCACCTGACCCTTGAAGCCCTCTGCGGCCTTCTTAAACTGGTCCATTTTGTCCTGGAAGTCTGAGGCTGCTTTGGGCAGGAACATGAGGATGTGGGACTTGATGTCTCCACCGAAGATCTTAGGGGCGGTCTGCAGAAAAAGAGTTTGACATGTGAGGAACACATCTGGACCGTGGACAGCAGTATGGTGTGATAAAGAGTGACGCAAACGATCGTACTAATGTGTGCGATTACCTGCTCAGTGAACTCGATGACCAGGGGCAGCTGGTTGGCCTTGACAAAAGACAGAAGCGCTTCTTTGGTCAGCTCACCATCAAAGGTGTTGCGCCCTTCATCAAACTGTAAAGGAAACATGGAAACATTTTAGATACAAATATTACCCACCTGGTGTCACACCAAGTCTGCCCGTGAACACCGGACATAGATTTCCCAGACGAAGCACGAACCCCGGTAACCCCCGGCAGACCAAACAGACTTTTATCGGTTGTTAAGAATAGCAGCGGTGCAGCTGTGCCAAGCAGCTCTTACTGGCACAATAGAGAGGCCATTCGGCCTGTGGCATACGGCCAGCCTCGATGGCACTGAAACTTAAGCTCCAAAACCCTCGGTGAGATAAACAAGTGAAAGACTCCCAGCTGTTTATTAAAACTGAGCCCCTGCTTTGGGAGAGTTTGCTTAAGTGCTGCACACATGTCAGTGTTGTTTGTGTCAGGATGAAGTTACCAACAGGATTCGGCACGAGAAGCACTGAGCATTTGTGCATTTGCCAAAAAGAAAGCTCATCCAGCAGCGAGGGCCGAGCACTGAGGCGCACTTATGTGATGCTGCAGCAACAAGGACTGCACGAAATTTTACTACAGATCAAAAGCGATCAAATAGAGAGGGCTGTCTGGTTATTAACCGCTTAAATACAGTGCTGTGGCTTTCCTGCAGTACCCGGACACACGCGCAGTCTCACTCTTCAAATAGTTACAGGTGTGCCTGCAAGCTTGCTTTATATCCACCTAGAATAACGTCGCCTTCCTCGCCCTGCTGACAGCATAAACTCATGAAAAACATCCCATTAGCTTAGAACATGAGGTTTATGCTGTTGCTTAAAATTCAGGAGCAGTAGGACACACGTTTCCAGCAGCATTAAAACTGACACGACCAAGTCAATCAGCAACACTTTGCTCCGAGTACTCCGATATTTCAGAGGTGGCTCTAAATATTTGGTATTTCAGTACTCTGAGGGTAAAACTTCAGCCATGAGAACACGTCTACAGGTTGGTGCAAAGTCCACTTCCCCTCTTGTGGTGTTTAAAGAGGGTATACTTCTTAAGAATCTCCGGGCTGGATACGTTTAAACTCAAAGAGGGGCGTGATCGCTCTGGTTGACCGGCGTGCCCCCACAGAGGCTGCTGTACCTGCTAGAGCTCATCTCCATTAATCAGAGGCAGTGACCTGGTTCTGTCCACCATGTTCGTGTTAACAGGGCTTTCTGTTGAGAGACACGGAGGCTAAAGACTACATTTTAGCTTTAATTATACAATATTGAGTTTTTCCCCCTAAACTAGTTTTTGTTTCCACTTCAGTTAAATAAAACATTTTTCACACTTAAAGGTTAAGTTTGAGTTACCCAGAATGACCTTGGTGACGGCCGTCTGTTCCAGCTGAGCATTTCTTTTACGCATTCTTTAAATGTTATTTTTTTACTTTTACATTTCTTAAGTAATCTGATTTTCAGGTGAACATTGTCAGTGATTAGACAGGTTTTTCCCAGCATATAGAAGAACATCCAGAGTCCTACAGTTTTTATCATATTTGCCTTTTGTGAATTCTCATATTAGAGGTTTTTTTTTTTTTTTAAACTGACAGATGCTCTGGACTTTGACCCACTCTGACAAATCGACACAGTGACTGTACTGCTGATAAGAAAGCTAACCGATCTCTGACCAACCGCGCATGAGACGGCTGCAGTCAATAACCCTCCTGTAAATTAGTTTTATTACCTTTATGGGCTCATAGGAAGGCCTTCACCTTCCATGGATTCATCCTGCGCTTTCAGCCAGCGGGGGCTGCTTAAAGGGCGGACTGTGGCCTGCCAACACTCACGGCCATTAAGGTGAGCAAGAGTCTCAAAGGAAAGCACGTCTTAAACGTTCAAGGAGCTCAGACGAGCCCAGTTTAGCAACGGAGAGCGGATACCGCGAGGTCGGCAGCATCAAATTACAGAGGTGTGGATCAGAGAGACAGCTGTGGCTCCACTGCAAATACTTACACATGCGAGTGTGCGTTTCACAGGCACAAAATAACATATTTACCACGTATACTGATTACACCTCACACTGTCCGCAACAGCTTCAAATGATCATGTGCGAGCCAGTGAGAGAACTGCGTCTTACGTGCTCTCCTGTAACCACAGTTTGTCCACATGTCTGTGTACAAATGGATGCACCAGAATATTTGAGTCACCTTCTTGAAGAGGATAACGCCGTCCTTGGACACCTCAAACTTGGAGTAAATGGCATCACTGGAGGTCATGGCAAAGGGAATGTCATCTATGGCCTCGGCTGCTTTTTCGAAAGCCTTGGCATCAGCAGACCCAGCGTCCTAAAGAGGAGAAGAGGCAATCCTCAATGACCCATATTTATTTTTTTATTTTAACCTGCTGTATGCGCTTCTGATGCTTGGAAAGCAACAAGTAAAACATTTTATTTTAAAGGAGAAGCAGGAGGATTATAAATATGCATTTAGAGACGATGACACCGTAAACACGTTCACTTTATAGAGCTCTGAATCTCACCTTGAAGAATCCCACGACTGCCACCTCATTATCAGCGATCAGGGACTCCGCGTCGGTGACCTCGTTCAGGGTGGCGACGGCGGGCCCCGTGCGCTTCTTCAGCCAGCTGACGATGTCATCTGCCTGCCTGCCAGCTGAAACAAACACAGTCATTCAAGTTCTTTAGTTTGCAATTCACCAGAAGCTGCTGGTCTTAAATGGGGGACAAAAAAAAAAAAAAAAAAAAAAAAAAAACTGGGTTCATGCATTTAAATATTTTTTAAAGAATAAATAAATAAATAAATAAATAAATAAATAAATAAACTGTCCATATGTCTGCCTGTTCTGTGCACCCCTCTGAACCCTCCACAGTAATCACAACCCTTGCGGGCTGCACCGTCCCGACATGTAGTTGCATTTCTCGAATTTTTACTGAAGTTATCTGAAATGAGCGTGACTCGTGCTGTGGCACAGCCTGTGCTGTGAAGTGAAATTTTACAGTTTCAAATCTTATGTGGCACCAGTGAGCTGTATGTGTCTGTGCAGGGCACCTGTACACTTTGGCTGCGTGGATGAGCGTATGGGGTGCTAAGTAATCAGCTGCATTCACAAACCGCTAACTTGATGCTTCAGACTGCATCATTGCTTTTGTATTGAGATAAGCTTTAGTTAACAGAGAATCTTGTAAACAAAAATATATATTTGATGCCCAAGTCAGTGAAACTTTATGAAAGCCAAACAGGGACAGTTGCACATGAGTTTGTCCTCCTTTGGAGATACAGAAACACTGTCCCTAAAGTGCAGTGCACCAGTTTGTTTAAATACAAAAACTATTTTATACTTAAAAGAGTCAATGAGACGATCTCAGCTCAGGGAGACCTCAACATAATTTTTCGGGCCTGAGGTTTACGTGAACTTGCACAGCTGTTCCTGTGGTCACACTGCAGGCATGAAGAGGCCCAAATAAATTTACGGCTGTGAACATTTAAACACCTTTGCAATTGAAATTTTTGCACTTCTGCAATTGGTGAAACCTCTGCCTAACAGCTCCTCCATCTTAAACCCGTGCTCAGCTGTTTCCCCTTTCACATTCACCTCCACGTTTGACCAAACAATGACAGAAAAACGAAAATCAGTATGCAAAGTTTGCCGTTGAATCATGTTTACTTTTCTTACGTGCGTTTCACTTAAACTGGACTCGAAGAGAGAAAGTGGACATGTGACGCAACGCAGCAGTGTCGCTGAGAAACGCGCTGAGGCGATTCGGCACGTAGCCTTGGTGCAGCACTTTGAGGTTTCAGGCAGTGTGTGGGAGATGGGAGGAGGCTCTTTTTTTTTTTTTTAAAGTCAGAGTAGTCATTTCCACAAAAGCACTTCCCGACCTGCCCTCTTCTCCTCCAGCTGAAAAGTGAGCCGGGCCAGCAGAGGAGACGTGAAGAAATGCACATACCTCGACCACGTCTCAGAGGCAGCGTGAGGGGAACGTGCCGAGCAAAGCCCAACCCACTTTCTGCCTAATGCAGCTGATTGGCTGACCCATGTTTGGGCTGCTGTGCAGATCACATTACTTAGGTTGGAGACAGTCACTCAGGACCAGCTTTGCTAATTTAATGTGAAGCGTTTTGCCCCGTCATGCAATCATTTTGTGACATAATATTCACTCACTAAGTTGAGTCAGAACTTACTCGAGATTGCATCATTTTAGGGGCAAGAAAACGCCAATTCATGAAGGAGTGAAAAGTCAGGCAGCAACATACCAACATCTCAGAGTATTTAAGCAACAGTGTGATGAATGAAGTTAGAATAAAGTGTATGCAAATAGATTTCTGGGTGTGATACGTGAGAAATCTCAAAACAAATCAATGATTTAAAAAAAAAAAAAAAGTTTCTAAAAACTATTAAAAGCTACTTTCAGGTCCTCTCTTACTCACAGGGGACTGTCACAGTGGGTAACTCTGCCCTTCCTGATGCCCCCCCACCCCAAGGGATTTGTGTCTCCTCCCAATACTATAAAGACACAAACAGTGTATTGTTCCAATAGTTCCCTTAAGTATAAACACACAAATCCAGTTTATAGCTGTGAGAGCTTTGTGAAGTATAAAAGGATCCAACTGTTATGAACCAACAGACAAACTATTAAAACTCACTTTGTTCTAGTTGATATATAATATCCAAATAAACCCTCTGAAAATATAAACTGTGTGAGGAGATAAAAATCAGGATGATGTAGAACTATAAAAGAATTAGTTGTGATGAAAAATTTCACGTGAACAGTTCATGTAAATTTAAGTGTTTAAAAACTAAACTAAGATATGATCATTTATGAAACGGGCCCCCCCCCCCCCCTCAGTGAAATGCAGTCTAAAGCGATGCAGTTTAAAATACGCTGCATGTAAAAGCAGGCGGGTGGAATAAGCCAAATCTTCATCTTACAGCTTTTTGGTCAGTAATTTGTGTTCTTTATATTTAATTCAAGTCATGAATGTTATTGTTGGCATTTTCTGGATACTCACACCTCAGAAAACCTGTAAATGATTAAAAATAATGACACACGAAACTGTGACAGGACCACGCGTGCATTTAAGCAGCAGCAGGACAAAATTCACTCTGAGAGCCGGCTGGTGCAGAACAGAACCTGTGACTCCTGCAGACCGTCATCCTTTCTGAATCAGCCACCGTTAGTCAGCGCTGATGTCTTTGTTTAAATTAATAAATTTTTTAAAAAAAGGATCATGTGATCGGTGAATCAGGAAGGACACGGAGTAACTGATAAGACCCGATCAGGAAGCCGACGCGGATGCTTATGTCATCATTTCCATAATGTTCTCTGCCTGACCTGATGCGGGATGTGCGCGAGTAGCTGACCGATGAAACCTTACTGCACTTAAAAATGTTTATAATTTATAAAGCTTTTTTTTAAAAAAAAACAAAACACCTCATTTCCTAAATTCTGGTGATTTATTTTTTTAAAAACACTAATTTTCCAACGCGCTGTCATAAGGAACGCATGGAAAGGCAAAAAACAGGAATTACTGCAAACCAGGAAGTTGTCTTGGTTTAATAATTCACTGGAATCCCTAACAGTTAAAACGGACGAGTGCCTATGAAGCTGAATGGTTTTGCAGTATTTGATCTAGAAAATAAGAACTGCTGTATGTTGGCTGGTTTGAGTAAACTGGCACAGAAACGCTTGACTGGAGTGACGTGCAGCTGTGCAATGTGGATGTTACCCTGCAAACAAAGAAGCCTGCTGGTGCTAGCACTGCTAAACAGTGTGATGCAAGATGCAAAGTAGCATTTAAGATACGATTTGTTAAATAAAGAATCAGATTTAAGGTTTTTAAGTGACTGTGTTCACTATTTAAATGTTCTTAACCCCCTAATTTTAATGAAATGCATCCCCGCTCACCTGAGTACTCTTTAGGAGACTCCTTATCTCCGCCCTTGAAGAACTTGATGGTGGGGTACCCCCGGACGCCGTACTCTTGGGCGAGTTCGGTCTCCTCTGTGGCGTCCACTTTAGCCAGGCGGATGCCTGAAGCCTCCGCCTTCAGCATGCCAGCGGCCTTGGCGTACTCTGGAGCCAGGGCCTTGCAGTGACCGCACCATGGAGCATCTGAGGAAGGCACAGAGAAAGTTTGTGCTGTTACTGAGAAATGTAGCGGATCATAATGGTGGAAAACAAATGTGACAAAGAAGGGACTGCGTGCTTTCTAGCCAAAAACATCAACTACATAAAACCAAGAAGACCGGGTTACATTTCAGCAGCTCTCAGCCATAGTGATAAGATTTAATTTGCAGAAATAGTTCTACTTATAGGTTCTATTATTTATAGAATCTTAACAATTCCTGACCTTTGCTCTGTGAACAAAAAACCAAACATTTTTTTAAAGCATCAATGCTACTCATCGGCGATCATGAACACAGTGTAGAAAGTATAGAAAATATTGGATATCTGACTCCATGTTCAAAAGCTCTACTGCAATGAGCCTGATGTCACTTTGCAAAATTGTTACTGTCAGAAAAAGATAGCAGCACTGATGAAAGTACTCGAGGAGCCCGGAGGCATCCGATTCTGACTGACAGGACGGTCCAAACCTGTTCTGAATTTCCATCCCTACTTTATCTCCGATCCAGTTTTCCAGCTGCGTGCTCATTCAGAGACTGTGTGTGATGACGGGATTAAAGACTTTGAAGGTTTCTTTGATTTGCTGGCAGAAATGCAGCAATAAAGATATTTTTGCCAAAAAAAAAAAAAAAAAAAAATTATAATAAAAAATCTTGGGCAATTAACGCACTGTAATTCTAAAGTAATAAAAAGAAATCTGAATGTTTGGGAGCAACTTAAAGTCAAGTTAACAGATGTTTTAAATGATGAACTTCCATGCAATTCCTTAAGGATCAGGAATATATCAGTAGGTACCAATCAGAAGGTTGGTGGGCCAATCCTTGGATCCTCCAGTCTGTACGTTAAGCACAAACTTGGGAAAGATACAGAAACCAGACTTGTGCGAATATTAGACGAGGTGCACAGGCACAGAAGAAAGAACTGCATGAACGTGTGAGTGACAGCAGTAATAAACATCACTGCAATTACCACAAAAATGCAAGATAACTTTTGCAGTTTCACATATTTTCCCTACAGTGAGGTTTTATTTTGATTTGAAAGAAAAAAGATAAGAAAAATGAATTTGTATGAGAATTTTCTGTTATGAAGCTGCGTGAGGGAGGTAATACCAAATGATATCCAAGATTAAAGAAAAACTCTTTAAAACAAATGAAAAAAAAGAAAAAAAAATTATAAAAAGTCATAAAATTTCAAGAAAAAAAGTTTCAAGAATTAGGTCACAGTTTCATGAAAAAAATCTCAAAGAAAATCTAAAATTATGAAACTGGTGGAGGAAGATGTATTCCAAAGAGGAAAAAAAAAACATTTCTAAGATTAAAGTCATAGATTTAATAGCGGAGACTTAAATATTCCCTGCAATTAACAAAATATTAAAGATTAATATCTGAGATAATCGGAGATTATAAAGCCACAGTAAAAACATCCTTTTGTTTCACTGTAAACTGCGGTGCACAAACTGCACTTACAGTCACCGACTTGGAACAGATAAACCTCCTTATCACAAAGGACACGTCAACTAATCTGACCTCATTTTTTTTTAAACTTCTTGACAAAGAACAAAACTTCCTTTCGCCACTCGGGTCATTACAAACACATACAGATGAACTTTTGTGAAGTACACGTCAACCTAGCTGCACGCAGAGATCCCGCCCCGCCGAGGAAGACGTGGGCAAACAAAGCCCTTCATCCCTCCCATCCCGAGAGCCGACTGGTCCGAGCTGCTGTTTGTGAACCAGGCCAACAATCAGACAAAAGTGAAGCGGGACGGGCCCTGAAAGCCCAAACTGATCGGTGTAATAAGCTGCTTCAGAGAGGAAATAAAGTATCTGGAGGTGCAAGAAAAGCGAAAGTTGGAGCTCGAAACTGCGACAGACAATCGAAACCCAACAGCAGATTTATGTGCTCTTCACCAGCTGAGGTTCAAAAAACAGGCCTTTCAAAGGAGAAAAAAAACTGCAATAAAAATGGCTTAATAACACTGAGTGGCGCCAATTTCCTCGATCATAAAATACATTAAATGACAGGAACATACAGACTTCAGTTAATGAAGGCTGAGCAGACTCTCTGCGTTAACTCTGTGCGGACTGACTTCGACACCCCAAAGGCCAAATCTGAGCCAGGAAACCCCGTTTGTGGCCCTAATAATGCTACTAAAGCAACAGATGGGTCTCAGACCACGGCATTACCCAACTTCTACACACTTCCCGGGAGATGAAGCTAATTTAAGCGGAAGAAAATATATGCATAGACGTTACAATACGAGTGAGGTTTGCAGAAAAGCAATCTGAGGGTCACTGCCAGGTCCCGGCTCCGCAGCAGAGTCCCGTTACACTTCGGCGTTAGCTCGACTAATTTCACTGTTACAGGGAGAAAACAGCCTGACGATCAGTCCCTACTGTTTTATTAGAGGAAGAGCTACAGCAGCTCTGCACCTCGGTGAATTAGAGTCACGCATGGATGCAAAATCAAGCCCCACGGCGGTGCATTAGCTAAACAGCAGCAACTTATCGCAAGTGTCAAAGTTTAATGCTAACATCATGCCAGGCTTAACTCGGCTAGCTTAGAGCAGCGGGAGCTGAGACCGCAGCGGGACGCTTAGCTTCGGCTGCAGACTTTTTACAGGCAGGCAGAGCCACTTACAGAACTCAACCAGGATGTTGGGGTGAGCCTGAAGAGCCTCGTCGAAGTTACTCTTCTTCAGCACCAGGACATCTTCTTCCTCGGCGATCTCAGCCCTGCTGGCCACGGCCAGTGTGCAGAAAACCAGAAACTTCAACATCGCCGCCGTCGAGTTTTCTTCCCTAAAAGATACGAGAGGTTCAGACGCGCTCGGCTACGACCGGAGTGGAGAAGCAGGTGTTAGTTTCGGGTCCTTTTCCCCTTGTTTCAGCTTGGGAGAGTAGCTGGTATTTTGTGTCTACCGCTACTAACGTGGCAGTGCACGCAGAAACCGGAGGGTCAGCTGCAGTGCGCATGCGCCTTTATGAGGCAGAAAGCAGTTCGTGTTGAATTGTGACTGGATCGCAGCGGGCTGCACCTGGAAGTGAAAGAAGGGCGCTCCCTGCACACATCAGTCCGCTGAGTGCGCTGCACAGCTGGACGGAAAGCGTTTAACTGCCCGCACTTTTTAAACAGGAACAATTACTCAACTCTGCGATCATGTTTTATAGTGTTTGTTTATTAAAGCATGTTACAGCGCACGAGTCACGCGTGAAATCTGTAAATATAGTGAAAGGTCGGAGTTTACTGAATGGGTGGGTTTCTTCCGGCTGTGGGGTGAATCTAAATGTAAACTGATACAAGCAGCAGCGATGGGGAGGAGGGTGCGGAGACCGGGTGTTTGCAAAGTGGACAGAGCAAAGTCTGAATGATGACTAACACTGATGTGCCACATGATTTTTACATTAACACCTGCCTCGCACTCTGGTTTGACAACAAAACTGAACAAATAAACTGGAATTTCTTGAGTCACTGCGGATAATCCACAGAACACTGTGTCAATAGTTGGTTAAAGGGAAATCTGGTGGGATGGTGCTTCAGAAATCTTTGCAGTGCAATCTTAGACCGAATAAAACCCAAACTGCTCTCATGGTTAGATACATGGGCCGAATGAGAACATCAGTTCTGCAAACGAGTCCTTCAGGGAAACGTAACCTTTCCATAGAAGATGGGACACGCTGAAAAACGCAGTGTGATTATCTGCAAATGACTGAACATCCTTTAGTTAATTTAAACCAGATCAACGAGACTTTAAGTGTTTTTTTTAAATACATTGTTGTTTTAAAATACATGCTCATTTTGAATTTTCTTCCAGTAAAACATTTAAAAAAATGTTGTGACAGGGGCATGTTTATCGATGTGTTGCATCACAGCGCTCAGGAACTGAAGGAGATCGCTTCCTCTAAAGCCAAATGTTTTCACATTGTTGCTTCACAGTTCAGGGCATACTTTGCCGTATTTTTTTTGCTTTATAATGGCAGCCAGACCAGTTTAGTAGGGGACACCAGGGAAGGTTGAATTTCTCCACTTGGAAACAAGTCAGAGTCACACTGCTCACTGTGCACATGCTCAGTTAGTTCATCTTCTTGCTGACAAAACGGAGGGACATTAAAGTCTCAGAAAAAATTCTCTTCTCAAAAGTGATTGGCATGTAGCAATCAAACTAGTTCACATAGAGGTGGTGATACCGGGAGAGCTCTAACACCCTCTCACAGCTGTCAGTGACTTTTGTTTATATTTGACTAAATTGTAAAAAACATAAATAATCTATTTTGTATGAGAATGGACATTTATGGAATATTTTCTGTTATCTTGTATTGCTTTATTACCACACCGTAGCTTTAAGAGCTCATCGTTCACCATAGCAACCATGGGCCACATTTTCATACGATTTGTTTTCTTCTGACTGCGCTGCACAAGAAGCCACATCAAACCTGAGAGGCAGTAACTCAGCACAGTTCTCTCTCTCATCAATTCTCTATTTCAGCTCATTAGCCATTTGAATAAATGTAGAATGGGGTTTGACACCGTCTCACTGGATCATGCAAGGTTTTCCCTGAAAAGATGCCACCTCTATATATTGTTCAGCGAGTTAATTGCTGTGTGGGCTAATGCACCCTCAGTCACAGATGCTGGCTGTTAGACTGTCTGATGGAAACAAGCCAGAGACAATGTGTGGTTAACTGACAGAATTTAATGTTTACTTGGCAAACGCACTGAAAAACTGTGTTAAGAGGACAAAACACAACACTACTGAGGACAAAGAGAAAGTTCAAAAGTTCAAGACTCGATGCAGGATCACGTTAACATGCTTTTATGTCAGCAAGTGAGATTCTTCTATGGTCCACTTCACCTATATAAAGAAATGCTGAACAAATCTGGTTATTGCACCCCAGGGCTTTAGCATACACTGTATGATGCAGGTGTTTGTGCAGCATGATGTATGAGTACATCAATGAGGAACTTGAAAAGCAGTTCGGCAGTTCGGTGCTTATATTTGGAAGTACTGCAGGGCAGGTTCAACAGGTTTGGTGGAGGATAAGAAAGAGATTAAAAGAGAGGGTGCAGCGAATTCTGCTAAAAACAAATTGCAAATAGCTGAAGATTAAGAAAGATAAATATGTGCACACAATCAAACAAGCACCGCGTGTAATTTTTTTTCTTACAGGTGACCACCGACTTGTTAAGACTGTAGACTGCCAAAACAAATACAGAGAACATTACTGCAATATCCTGTTACAGCAGCTGCAGGCCTGTGTGTGGATGTGTGTATAAAGTATAACTGAATTTTCTCCATCCATCCATCCATCCATCCATCCATCCATCCATCCATCCATCCATCCATCCATCCATGCATGCATGAATGAACATTGGTTTTGACTAAGTTGGCTACACTAATATTCAAGCTGGTATTTATTAGAGGCCAAAGTGAAATACATAACCCATTTAAATGCAGAATAAATGAACATCTGCTGGTCAGTGAGCACTATAAACAGGTATATGACAATTTGGAACATTATAATTTTGGCTTTCATAACTCACACTGGCCTCTGATAGGAAGCAGTAAACTGGTACAAACCACTCAGAAGTTAAAAATCCATAAATATTTAAACCATTAAGCCATCTTTTTTTTTTTTCTCTTAAAAACACCCCCACAGTTGATCAGCAGCGGGGTCACAGCAGGGAGGCCGAAATGATCAACTCTGGAAGAATTTTGAAATAAAATAAATCATCTTGTCCCCATAGATTTTTTCATCTTTATTCTAACTAAACAAAGCTGCGTGTTTGACAGCAGAATTAAGGGCTGTAACAGTGAGTCAGTGACACGGACACATGGCACTGTTACTAAACCTGTTCTAAAAAAAGAAGGTGAAGAAGCACAACAGTGCTGCACCCATTTAGTTACAGTAATACCAGCTGGCTGCTTCACTGAGTGTGCCACACTCCAGAACCTTTGAGAAAAGGGTCGCAGGTCGCTTTTAACAACAGATCCGGCCTCAAGCTGAACCTCCAGGTAGGAAATAGTTAAAACAACACGGGCTGACGTAATCTGACTGACTGTAGTCTATATATGAATCAAGCTCCTGATATATCAGACCCTACAAGACCCGTAATGAACCTTGATAACTTCCTCCATTACACAGAAAAGGTCATAGAGTATAAAAACTCCTGCAGAAACAACTTGGAGGACTTCAGGTAATAAGATGAGTCACGACAGCCGAGGCAAAGTCAGAACAGGACAGACTTCGGCCGATGTGAGGCGCCTCTTTGCTCTGATATTCAACGTTATCAGAATTTTCAGAAACGTCAGTTTCTCCATTTTATTTTTTTGATGTTTACATAATCGCTGTTTGCGCCTCTTTGTTTCCTCATGACTCTGATAAGTGATGAAGACGGTGCTAGTTCCTCTCTGCCTGTGAGCACTCGTGTTTTTCACACACGCCATGTTCCCAGTGTGTAACAAAGAGAGAGCCTTCAGCTTTCAGGCCCCTCTCCACCAGCTCCCAGCTTGTATTCAGGAGACAGACACCCTCTCTAATTTTGAGATTAGGCTTCAAACTTTCCTTTTTGATAAAGCTTATAGTTAGAGCTGGATCAGGTGACCCTGAACCCCGCCTTAGTTATGCTGCTATGCATTAAAACTGCTCCTGGACTTCCCATGATGCAGTGAGCACTTCTTTTTCACTCCCCATCCCACCGCAGCATGAAATTACAGTTTGTCTTCTCTCCCCCTCAGTATGGGCTTTGCCCTGTCCCTTATGCGCTCCTTTTTCACCCCCCAGCCGGTCAGGGCAGATGGCTGCTGCTCCGTGGGCCCGGTTCTGCCGGGGGGTGTGGGGGTTAAAAGAGAGTTTTTTCTTCCTTCCTTCCCACTGTCATAAAGTGCTCGCTCACAGGGGGTGGTTTGATTGTTGGGGGTTTTCTCCAGGGTCTTCACCTTACAGTATAAAGCACCTTGAGATGACTGTTGTTGTGGTTTGGTGCTGTACTAACCTGAATTGAATTGATTCAGTTTCCTGGCAACAAGCTTTTCTGACTAAAGCAGCAAAGTTAAAGTGTATTAGTATTCATCCACAGCCCCCTTCATCTCTCCATGCATCTCAGAGCATGGAGCAAAAGTGGCTGCCACAATCTATGGCTCGAGTTAAGGCTTCTAATATGTTTACCAACAGTCTTTGTGCAGGAAGAGAGGACTGTTAGCTCCTGCCAATAACGCACTGAAGATAAAAGATTCACTGTGTGCTAAAGCAGTGACGCTGGTTCAACAAATCCCGAATACGTGGAATCTTTTCACCTCTCACCTTTCAATTTTGTTTCCTGCAACGGCAAAGAGACGACTCTTCCCCGTTCCTTCTAAATACAATCCACACGTGTCAGGAACCTGAGCTGGCTGGCTGAGGCGGTTTGTCACATTTACGCTTGGTTTGGCCACATCCTGCAACCTCTCCCATCAGAGACACCGAAATATCTCCATGCCTAATAAAGATGAACTGCATCACAACTTTGCAACGTGGCTGATGCAAGAAAATTATACGGAGGTTCTGTCAATAAAAATATCAGCTAAAGTCTATGTTTTCACTCTGGAGACTTCATGCCTGTTAATATTCCTGCTCCATTTAAATCTACAGTCATGTAAAAAAGAAAGTACCCCCATCACCTCTCAGGACATAACAAACAACCCCAGAGAAACATCAACCCAACACTTTACACCATTTCATTATTAATTTAACAAAAACAAAAACAAAACGTAGCAGCGGTGCATGAAGACCTGATTCAACGCTGTAACTTGCAGAACCACCTTCAGCAGAAGGAACTTTACCACCGTTCTTTACAATGTTGTTTCAGTTCATTGAGGTTTATGTATTCATTCACGCACCGCTTTCTTATAATGTCCCACTGCAGCATTTCAGTGGTCTGGACTGGGCCACTGCCACGCATTCATTCTTTTCTTTTTCAGTCATTCTTTTGTAGATTTGCTGCAGCGTGTTTGGGATCATAGCAGTTGGACAGATGGCCTCACATTTGACTGTAGGGTACTTCGGTGTGCAGAGGAGTTCACGGTCGATCCTGTGGCCGTAAAACAAGCTCAAATCATCACCCGTCCACCACCGCGCTGACAGTTGGTACCTGAGAGAGAGTGTATTTGATTATCAGCTGCTACCTTCCCTCCTAATTCCTATGGAGGCAGTAAGGGTGTACTAAGAGGATGATTTTTTTATTATGTCCTGATACCTTAAACCATTACAATTTATAGAGGGTGTACTTTCTTTCTCACATGACTGTAACTGTAGTTTGTGCCTCATGTGCAGCCACCTTTCCTGTCAGCTCTCACTGCGAGACATTAAACATGTAAGCCAGTGGAAAAGGAGGCTATCAGTTTATTTGATCAAGGCCGGTTCTTAAAGGCAAATACTGCCCTCACCGACTGTTGGTGCGCTAAATTTACTTTTTAAAATCATGTTTAACTTTTATGTAATCAGGCCAGACAACCCTGAACAGTCTACTGTATATGATAATAGGAGAAATTAATGGAAGGCTGTTAGTGTGCATATTCGTAAATATTGTGGGTTTTATGTACCTAAAAGGAAAGAAAAGATAGTTTTTGAAGGTCGAAACATTCAAAACGACCTCCGCATTACAAACGAGCACAAAATGGAGCAAATATTCAGATTTATTTTCTTAAGTAAAAGCTGCATTAACACAAGTATAAAAATTTGACATTGGTAAAAATCCAGGAATCCAAATAAATATATATTTATGTATTTTTTTTATCTGACTCAGGCAGCCAAAATTCTTTAGCCAAACAACGGCCAGAAAAAGAAATCAAAAAGGACTGAAAACCCAGAATCCACTCGTGTACACCAGCCTGAGCGCAGATGGTGAAGCTAAATCACATCTGTAGTCAGTTTGAACACAACTAAGCACCCAAACCCACAGATCCCAAACCCGTCCAGATCTGTCAACCACTACTGGGCCAGAGCACAGCAGAGTGTGCCGACACTCAGCCGCAGCTGGTCCCATTCGGATGGCTGCCTGTGGGGAGCGCGTATCAGCACTCATCTGGCTCAATTCTTCTGTATACATAGCAAAGTGTGTTAAGTTTTATCTACATTATGTTAACATGGCTTTATAGCTGCTAATTCCTGCATCATGCACCTAAACACAACCCACACACAAGACCCAGAAGCGCTTCTGTCTTCCCTGGGCCCGAGCTCATTTAAGATGGTCTGAGATGAAGTGAAAAACTGTCCTATAGTCTGAATAACCAGAATTTGAAATGTTTGAAAATCAACAAAAGCACCATTGAAAAATATATCCAGGTTTAGGTGAAAATGATCCTGCCATCAAGACCAAATCTCTGCTTACATCAGCAAGACGAGGTCAAACCGCAAAGAGTTCAAAGGATAACCCGGCCTCCAACGGCACATTGTGAAACAAAAAATATGACAAAGAATGCCCTGAATGGTTTCTATATATATATATATATATACCCTCTTTGCACAGCTGTACCTTATCATCCACATTTTAAAAAGCACCCCTGCATTTTTAGTAATTGGTGTGTAAGGTCAGTCTTTATGTAAATGATGTGTATCCTGCATGCCCAGTACTGCAGCTCATAACCTCAGAACAGGGCGTTTATTTATTGTTTGAGTGCTTGCTAATAAAAATAAATCTTTAAATGGAGAAAATAGTTTGGAAAGATTTAATCACTGAACTGGAAAGATGTAAAGAGGCGAAGGGGAAATATGATTGTTCGTAGGGATGACTGCAGCTGGACGTTCGGTAATAATCATGAGCAATTCCGAGCAGGAGGACAGAGTGAAAGAGGAGGAGGCTCTGATGGAGGTTCACCGCTCTTACGCTGAAGTCAGGTCATTAAAGCTTAATGGTATTTTAATAAGGAGGTTTACAGAGGCAGAGGGAGAGGAAAGTTCATCTTTAAATATATCCACCCATCCATCCATCCATCCATCCCTCTCTCTCTCTTCTGCTGGAGCATTCAAATAAAATAAATAAAATAAAGTCCAAGTGCAGTTACCATGACAACGGTATCTGTGCAGGCACCTAGAGCCACCGAGGTTATCGGAGGAGGACATTCGATTACAGAGAACGCTGATTATGCTGAGGGTTTATAATCAGAAAGGTGGGTGCTGATGTCACGGCAGAATTACTGAGATGTTCCATTCCTAATGGACATGTTGTGAGTTTAAATGTACTTTTACCTGAGATGGTAAACAACGTGCCACCTCATCTACACTGACGAGCCGTAACATTAATGCAACGTTCTACGAGAACATTTTGGCGTTTCTTCGACATCATGTACCGCCCACCTAAACATTACTGCAGTTCCACCCGATGGCTGCAGCCTCTAAAGCAAACAACTGTTTGGGAACAGTTTGAGGGACACCACGAAGCCCCCAAGGCATCGACCTGACTACCAAACACGCCCGATCCCAGTCTGAGCATGCATAAATGGGATGCGTCTGCAGAAAACATCTCGATCCATCGAGGCAAAAAACTGGTTACATTGATGTCAAAGTAACATCCACGCGGAATAAGAATAAAAAAGAATTAGAATAACTTTATTGATCCCACATGTCTGACAGCTCATCTGCTGTTCGTATGAGAATTAAAAAACCCGATGGCCGTGGGTCGAATGGTTTTCTGTATCTCTCCGTTTTACAGTGGAGAGAGAGACATCTTCCAGTACCTGTGTTTTTTGTTGTTGTTCCATAAAGATGTTTTAAAGTGGGTGATCAGAGCTGTTCAGGACGGCTTCTGTGGTGATGAGACGGCAGCTCTGCAAGCTTCTTTGAAGCTGGCGTACAGCAGATGAAGGGTTTTATTTTCTCTGCTAGGACAGTCAACAGATTGTGTGAATCCAGTCACACAATTTGGGATGAAAGGAGGAGAGAGAGAGACATGACTGAAGTCTCCTGAAATTACGAAGAGTGCCTCTGGATGTTTAGTCTGTATCTTAGCAACAGTTTCATGTGGAACTTTGGCTGTTGCGTTAAACTTTCTGAGTCTTCACCAATATCGTCAGCTCATCACTTTTGTTGGGAAGAGAGTTGACATTTCCCACGATGACTGCTGGCAGAAAGGGCTTATATCTCCACTTCCAAGCCTTCACCTCTGCACTCAGCTGGAGTTAGGTGGCATCTTCCAGATTTGCTCCATTTCAATGAAAAAAGCTCTTCTCTCGAGTAAACTCTTCGCCCCGCAGATGTATCCATCAGTACTTGACAAACAAACCCAACAACAACAAAAAAATGATAAAAAAATACAACAAAAATAAACATCAGAGCTACCAGACTTTGCTGCTACCAGTTGAAGTCCACGGCAAGCACATGGATGGCAGGACCCGAGGTTTCCCAGCAGAACATTGCCCAAAGCATCACACTGCCTCTGCCTGCTTCCTTCTTCCCATAGTGCAACCTGCTGTTCCCCAGGTAAATGACGCAGATGCACCTGCCCACCACGTGACGTAAAAGAAAACATAACTCATCAGACAAGACCACCTTCTTCCATTGCTCTGCGGTCCAGTTCTGATGCTCATTGTCGGTGCTTCGGTGGTGGACAGGGGTCAGCATGGGCACCCTGACTGGTCTGCTGCTATAGAGTCCCATAGGCAACAAACTGTGATGCCCCGTGTATTCTGACACCTTTCTATCAGAACCAGCATTAACTTTTTTGGCAGGTTGAGCTACAGGAGCTCGTTTGTCGGATCGGACCACACAGGCCAGCCTTCGCTCCTCATGTATATCACTGAGCCTTGACCAATCGTGACCCTGTCTCTAGTTCACCACTGTTCCTTCCTTGGACCACTTTTGATAGATACTGACTTCTGCAGACAGGAACACCCCACGAAAGCTTCAGGTTTGGATGTGCTCTGACCCAGTCGGTCTAACCATCAGAATTTGGACTCTCTCAAATCCTCTTGTTCATTTTTCCTGCTTCTAACTTTGAGGACAAAACGTTCACTTACTCCCTAACATATCCCACCCACTGACAGGTGCTGTGATGAAGAGACAATCGGTGTTATTCAGTTCACCAGTCGGTGGTCATGATGCTGTGATCGGTGTACATCCTGATGTAAACGCAAAACTAGATGCGCCTAAATTACTTGGCTGGCTGGTTTCAAATGGGCCATGGTTTCGACACGTGTTCTGTGTGAAAAAGATAAAGACTGTACAATGCACATGCAGAGTCATATGAGCCACAAACCACAGTTTACACACACTGCTCCGTATCTGCAGGCCACTTCTACTTTTGCTCAGTGACCTGGCATAAATAAGAGACGTGATGACGGCGGCTTCCTCTTTCAGTGCCACATCATCCTTTTGCTGCTTTACGCTGCACTTGGTTAATAAAACTTTCCCCCATCAGCTTTTTACTTTTTAATAATTGCTATAGATCCTGGTGTAAAAGTGCATATATTTTCTGAGAGATTATCTGGTGTATAATAGTATCTTCAGTAATTTGGGATCTTTGTTTCAAACCACTGCAAGTGCTCGTTGTATAAAGCTGCATTTTTCTGTTACATGACAATGAGCTGAAAAACTAAATATGACACCCCCCGCCCCCCCCCCCCCCCAAAAAAAGCTACACACCCAGAGAGGCACAGATCAAACTGTAGTGATGCTCCTGGTTTACACTATAATTCACTGCCACAAGGTGGAACCAACAAACTGCAAAGAAAGGAAGAGTCCTGCTGCACACGCTTGGTGCAATGGCGCCCTCTAGTGGTAAACATATAGAAATAAAACGATGACAGGTTTGATTTCATAAAGTATACTTGAAACATTAAGAGATAACACAACACAGTATTTTACTGTAATCATAGTAAAAATGAAACATTGTGGGTGTTCATTCCTCCAGCAGAGTTCAGAGGTCACGACCTGCACATGTTGGCCCAGGAGCCTTTATTTCAGCTTTTTCAAAATACTGTACAAACACAGGAAAGTGGAGAGAGAGAGTCTGAGTCCATAACTGCACTAAATCTGTATAAAAGATCAAATGCACATTTAAGATATTACATCTGTCATTATTAATATTTCATTTTTAAACTTCATGGTTACCTTCACTGCCAGTGATATGGTGACATCATTGAAGATGAAATTTACACCCGTCCTAACGTGTGGACCAATCTGTCCTGCTTTGGTCAGCCTCGTCCTTTTCTGTGTCTCAGAATCGGCTAACGCAAACTTTTTGAGTCGGCCCAGCAGCCCAGCGCCGCGCAGACCGTGCAAACTGACAAAAAGAATCCATAAAGTGAGTTAACACAAACCAGTGTTTTAAAGGTCAAACAGATTAGACTGGAAATCCATCTTTGATCTCATTTAAGACTCATTCAGTCAGACTCTTGAGAATTTTGAGAACAGCGCTGCAGTAAATAAAAGGGTGGAAACAACTAATCCCCCCCGATTCAAGTGAATGTGAAAGAACGAAAATATATCGACAAAATATCCTTAAAGGAAAGAATATGGAGGATGTTTCTGAGAGAAGGGGGTGGTGCTATGTCACACCCTGCTCATCCAATCTCTGCTGTAATATGATCATCTGCAAATGAAGCCACCAAAGACAGCAAGGATATGTGAAATGTCTTTATTAGGAAACAATATCTAAAATTATTCAGCAGCTGACTGAGAGAGAACTGATGCAGTGAATCTTAGCAGTGACAAAGAGTGGATTTAAACACACACACACACACACACACACACACACACACACACACACACACACACACACACACACACACACACACA
>JAVDPK010002398.1:279558-306197 GCA_034780415.1 Cichlasoma orientale | reverse complement strand
CCCCCACATCACACAGTCACTTCCTAATGCCCCCCCACAGCCCTGTCCTGTTTGTGCCAGCCGCTCTGCTTCTGTACGTATTGTGCGTCCACGTGTCGTCCTAATGTGTCCTGTTCTGCTCTTGTTTTGTCATTTTTCTTTGTGTGTTTGTAAACTTTTAACCTCGGCCAGGATCCGCCGCCCGGGCGTGCACCACCTCCGTGTACTCCACGTCGGGCTCGTTGGAGACCTCGCTGGACACCCTGCTGAGCTCATCGTCGCTTCCTGCACCAATAACATTTTCTTTAATGCACTGAACGCCGAGCGCGATGAACAACAGTTACAAATGCTCGGTTTAAAGAAAGAAGCATTGATTATTATCTTCGGGGATTTCACTTTTAATCCTTCGGTGACGCAGACAGTTATGTGGCCAGGCTGGACACAGGCTGCGTCACGTGGTATCAGTTGGGGGTGTGGTTACAACTATTCCCAACTACACCTGAGGAGGTTCAGATCCCTTTAAGTCCACTCACATTGATAGAAATTTAAATCCCAGACATGTTGCCACTCTGTAACATATTCATTCAGTTATTGTAGAAAAAATGAGCGGTCTCTGAGGGGGTCAGGTGGGAACTGATTTCTGATTTGACTGGTTTTATATGAAATGATGCCAAAGAAGTTAAACCAGTGATGGCGCTACCATCTCAGCTCACCTGCTTCAGGTTTCCTCTTGCTCCACACACTGACTTCAGCTCTGTCCACCCTCACTGTGAAACACACAGACACACAGATATATTGACTGGCTGATTCCAGGTCATTAGGCAGCTGCCGAGATCAGAGTCGCAAACAAGAGCGCCGCTGAGCTTCGTGACGGGGGGAAGGAGGAGGGGTGGGTGGGGTCAAAGTGCTGCTACACTAAAGTCAGTGAACAAGTCTGTGAAGTTTGATGGACAGTGTGCATCTGTGGTGTGAAAGTGTACATCCTAGGTTACATCATTCTAGAGTTGTTGCGTTTCCATGATTTTCAGAAAGCTTGACCTCTGACCTTTAGCTTGAAGTCAAGGTCACCGAGATCGGAACTCGTCTGAGATTTTTAGTAGACGCATCCGTGCTGTGAATTTGAACATCCTAGCTCACACCGCTCTCGAGTTATGGCCAGGGTTAGGGTTTTTGTGGAACAGATGCCGCGGCGGTGACAACAGCTCGACTTGGTCTTCGAAACTGCCGAACTAAAAACGTGCATCAGTCAGACTAAAGAAACGTCTCTCAACAGGTAACTAGCATCTTGCATTACAGAACCTCAGGTGTGACTGTCACATGATATTCAGAGAACGCGTGTTTGTACAGTTCATGAGGAAGAGCTTTCTTTCTTTCTGGGAAAGACACACTGCTGTTTCCTGTTGGGTGAGGGGGCCGGTAGCCTCATACAGGCCCGAGAGAGTTATCAGTCTCCCCATCTTTCCCCAAATGCTAAACTATTTCTTTCATGTTGTCACAGATGAGATGAGATAAACCTTCGGCGGCACACTCCCCCGGCTCGGCCCACTCCCCCGGCTCGGCCCACCCGGGAAACTTAAACAGCACCGAAAGCAGCAGATTTTAGATCCTCATCTAGAACACACAAATCTTCCGCTGCGCCGTGCACAATGGGCTGTTAATTCAGTAGCGGCTGAACGGCAAAAACAACTTCCCAGTTGGTAATGTCATCTCACCCACAGCTAAACCAAGGCTCATGTGATTAATTTCCTCCACCTGCTGCATCCATTCAATCTCGCCCGGCCTGAAACAAAATAAGCTCCAGGCGTCCTCGCCAGCGTCGGTTTTATCAGCAATGACCCCCGTGAGCGCGCTCCGTGCCAACATAGGAAGTCTCTCGCAGACTCCATTGTTTCAGTTTTTCAAGGAAGTCTCTGTTGCACATTCTTTCTTAGAAAATGAACAAACTTCATCTTTTGTTTTTTTTTTTTTGCCTTGAATTTACCACCAGACACCACGCATGCACGATTTGGACATTTTGACACAAATTTATGGTCAGGTGAGCAGAAAAAGAAGTGAAATGAATAAAGGGTACCGACACACCTCTAAATTAAACCAATATCTTTATTCTACAAGTCTCTCTTCCAATCAGACAACCAGAAATATATACACACGTTTCCTGTGAGTGTCATGAAATGTATTTACAAGTCAGCCAATTTTAAAAATGCACGTGAGACAAGTAGAGAAATAAAACAAAGTCATGCAATCGCACAGACACCGTGAGCAAAGGAACAAACGGCCACACACAGTAATGCTTGGTATAAAATCGGAGGCCACTTAGACGGCAGGAGGAAGGGAGAGGGAGCAGCGAGTCCTGGCATTTATCGTGTCGATAATGTCTGCGAATATTTTCCTACAAAAACCAGCATTGGTAACAGGAGTACTGTCTCTCATGTTCGTCCCCAACGTCTTTTCTGTGAACTTCCTTTTCCTTCAGCGTAAGTAAACATTGCATCAGCGTCCCTCCACCCACTGCTGAGCCGTCTCTACACTGTGGCCGCGATACTGTAGCTGCTCCTGTTGCTGATGTCAGCAGGTGCCGACGCCACGCTATCTCGCGTCCCATTGGTCACTCTCCCCTCCTTGCCATCATAGAAAGACACTGCGTCTGGAAGGAGATGATAATGGGCGCTCTGAGCAGTTTGCAACAAGTGTGACAATCAGTGCCCTGCGCTGTGATTTTGCTACCACACAGCATGCACCTAAGACTGTTCAGTTCCTACAGCAAAATCCTACTTTTCCACTTTTCCTGCCTCGGCTTAGACACAAACACAAACTACCGAGCAAAAAAGAAAAACAAAGCAATGAGAGCAGGACAAGGACAACATGGCAGAGACAGAACCACAAAGAAGGGTAGTCGTGCCTCCTTTACAGGAGCCATGCATGCGTATTAGAACATGGATCACTGGGGTGGGGGTGGAGTGGGTTACATGCTGCAGGTAATGATGGTGGAGAGGAGGGGAATGATTATTGGAAACATAATGACTAACGAGGCCAGTTAGTGACACACAGGAGAACAGTAAAACCAATCTACCTGTGGCTGCGTTATAAACCTCTGTGTCGTGGGTTAGATTCACTGTTAAAGGGTCATCTGATTTAGGGCTCGAAGGCTTTCTGAGAAATGGCGAAAAAGAAGTTAGCTCAGGCAGCAGTGAAGACAAAAAGAAATCAAATTCCACAAATGACTAAAGCAAACACACATAAAAACAAAGCAACTATAGAGGCGGTTTTGCATGTTGTAGTTGTTTGCTGTCTAACTTACAGTCTTCTTTCCTGCACAAGTTTTTTTTTGTTGCATCATCTCTTCATTTCCCTTAAGCTCGCGTAACGTGCATCTCTGTGCATGTAAACAACATAACACCATATCCTAGTGGTCAGCATAGCATACAGGAACATCTGTGCTGAGCATGGCCTGGAGGTCCTGAGGTCAAAGTGGGATAACCATAAAAAAGGGTGGTTGAGAGTCACTAAGCTAAGCTGCTGTGGGACTTCCAGATACAGACAGACAAACTGGTGATGGCTAACCAACCGGACACAGTAGTGCTGAACGAGCAAAGGAGGAAGGCTGCAGTGAAAGATGTGGCAATACCAAGTGACAGTAGCATCAGGAAGAAGGAACACGAGAAGACTGCGAAATACCAAAGGCTCAGTGAAGAGCTAGAGAGGATGTGGGAGGTGAAGGTAACAGTGGTCTCTGTGGGGCCTCGGGAGCAGTGACCCCATAAAGGGGAGAGTGGCTCCAGCAGATTCCAGGAATCACATCTGAGATCTCTGTCCAGCTTAGTGCAGTCCTAGGAACAGCTAAAATACTGCGCAGGACCCTCAAGCTGCCAGGCCTCTGGTAGAGGACTTGAAATTGAAGGACAAACATTGTAATCATATCATATATGATTACAGTGGTTGATGCCCATATAAAACATGGCTAGAGTTCCAAATAATGTGTAAGTGTAGCCAAACGCTCAGGCTTCAGACTGCTCTAAACAACCCTCTTCACTAACATTGACGTAGAGAAGCAATATCCCTCATGTGACCATTTCAGGTACAGTGCTGTGGCTGTGAGCACAGAAGCCACACCCACTTGCTGTTTAAATCTTCCATTTTCAAGGGGCAGCCAATCAGAGGAAAGTTAGCTTGAAGGAGGAGAAACTGAAGAAGCTTGATTCAGACAGAAAATGAACTGAGAGGCTTCACCAAAGCCCAGTATTAGACTGTTATTAATATTACTATTATAATTTTTTTTAAAGATTATTTCCAAGTGTAAATCATACAAAGATATGAAGCTAGAGTCCCATAATCAAAATAAAAATCTGGAAATTAACATGAAAGAACACCTTGAAAGTTAAAAATGTATCAGAAATAAAACTTTACGTATAGCGAGACATTATAATTATTTGACTAACATGCAAAACAACCAGTATAGTTCTTTGGAGACACCAAACACTAACACAGGACCTGAGCCATAGGCTAATAGAAGTGGATATGCTGTCACTAACATCTACATATCTGTCACATTCAGAGGAAGCAAGTATTCATGTCAACTCACACCGACAGTTCAGCAGCTGCTTCTCTTTTATCTACAATAAGAGAGGACAAGTGAGACGGAGCAGAGGGAGAAAGGTGGAGGAAGGTTGGCTGTCAGTCATAGACAACAGAGGCCTGAGTTGCTGGAGGACTGTAAGTCTCTCTACCTCGCTTAGATTTGACATACAGCACACTCGCCACCAAGATCAACACTGACGCCAGCAGCAGAACGACTCCCCAAATCAGTGCTTTCTTCCACAGCGCCATGAGCACTGCAGAGACACAGATGGGAGGAAAGGTCAGTGACAAACAAGAAAAGGGAAAATAGAAAGAGCAGCAGACTAAAACAGAGAAGAAGATATGCATATAAAACTGCTTGTTTTTGGGAAACCTTTTGCATTTGAACCCCTTTTTCTTTCAGCTCTAAGCTTTACTGGAGGTAAGTGCTGCAGGTGGAAATGTGAGTCTGCAGGACAGTCAGTGTGTGCAGAGTGAAATATCTGAACAACTGGAGATCTAGATACATCTTTAATGTTTTAACTTCTGCGATCATCGGGTCAATATGGAAGCTCGTTTCCGCCACAAAAAAAAAAAAAAGTCATCATCACAAGTTACTCGAAATTTCGAGAAAATAACTCAAAATTTTGACCTATGCATCTGACAATTTTGCGTTAATAATGCAAAATTTCCAGTTATTACTGCCAATCAGGAAGCTTCGTGAAAGAGGTCATTTCCTTGTTACCCGGAAGCAGATGATGCTTCCGGCGCACTCAAAATGGGGTAGCGACAGCGGCATTTTGACCGTCAACAGTCAAAATTCCTTCTAGCAAAAAACGATCGCATAAAAGGTGACAGATCAATGTTTTCATGTCATTCTGTGAGACAGCTGATGCCTTCAGCCTCCTGCATCCGGTTAGCAAGGAAATGACGTACTGTCACGGAGCTTCCTGATTGGCAATGCTAAGTCAAAATTTCAAGTTATTAACGCAAATTTTTTAGATACGTAACTCAAAATGTCGACTTATTTTCTCAAAATTTTGACATATTTTATTGAAATTTTGAGTTGTTTTCCAAAACTTCGAGTTACAGATGGCAATTTTTAATCTTTTTAGTGGCGGAAACAAGCTCCCATAGCTAAAAATTCAACAGAATTACAGATATACCGATCCTCCTTAGCTCCATTTTATTCTTAGTGCTAATGTGGAAGAATGCTAACATGCTAAATCTGATTTAATATCAGTATATGCGCTAAACTAGAGGCTCCATCCACCTTTGCTGCCTTTCTGACCACTGGCCACTTGTGGTATTGCAATGTGAAAAATTTCCAACAGGACTTACTACTTGATTAGACTGAAGCAAAGGTGGAGGTTTTGTTTTTTCTCAAGCTGCAAATCTATGACATCAAAATAAAATGCTTTGTTGGTCTAAATAATGAAACTGAGATAATCTACCATACAGGCCATGAGAGTAGGGTGAGGCCCTCCTGAGCTCAGTCTCACCTTGTACGTCGATTTCCTCACTTACGATATTGCTGGCGCTGTTGGAAGCCTCGCAGTGGTACCTGTTGGTGTCATTTTTGTACAACGCTGAGGTGTAATAGCTTGTGTGGATCTCGTCGGTTTTATTGGTATACAGAGGCACTTTGCTGCCAGCACGGTACCACTTAAAGGTGACTGGTCCTGTCCCTTTAACACTACATATGATGGTGAAATCTTCTCCCTCAGAGATTATTGGTGGGTCGGGAATGACAACCAGCTTCATTTGGCTCAGAGGCACTGGGAGAGGAAAACATGGAAGCAAAGAGATTAACCAAGATTACTTTCCTGTAAATGAAGACTCTGACATTTTCTTGAGCAGCACTTAGTTGAGATGATGAACATCAAAGAAAATGCAAATCTCTAGCTGTTGTTTAGTTTAACCTAGCATAATGAAAGAGCTTGCTTGGCAAGCACATTGGTCCAGCCAGCACTTCTAAACTTGGTAGGTATTATAGGTGGTTATGTTTAGGGTAGTGTTTGTACAGATTAAACAGGAAATACATAGTTTCTTGCGGTAAAGTCCTGTGTTTAAAAAGCTTTCAAATGTAATTAAAAGTATGAAGAGAACGTAGAGAAACACCCGCTATGATGTTATGTCCAAACCGTGTACTGTATTGAAGAACTATCCACTGAAGCTGAATTAGGGTTAGGCTGTACTCTCATGCTATACCACTTAATGCCAAAAGGTGGTGCATTGAGTCAATGTAAGCTTCATTTAACCAGACAAGTTATTAAGAATATATTCTTAATTACAATGGCAGCCTGGCAAATGCAAAGCTCTTGAGGAAATAGAGGTAGCGTTAAAAATAAATGTGAAAAGTCAAATATTAAAATCAGCCCAAAAACATCCCAATGCACCCACCTATGAAACACTGCCACGTAGTGGAGAAAGTTTTATTTTACAGAAAAGTCCCTTTAAAGGTGCTAGCGTACTACCACTGAACAGAACCAGGTTAGCTAGCTAACCTTTATGCAAAAATATTTACCTGTGGCATTCACCCTGAGGTTTAGACTTTTCCAGGTTTTGTCGGATTGGCGACTATTCTTCGCCTCACACCAGTAGTCATTTATTTTATCAGGCTCATTGATGGTATCACTAAAGACGGCGTGTTGATTTGGCTCCTTGATGATTTTTGTGCCCAGCTTGGAGCCATTTTTGAACAGGGTGTAGCTTATGGGCAGGCTGCCGTTTGACTGACAGAAGATACGGAAGGACCTGTTCAGGATCACGCTGTCCTCAACTGAAATCTTTGGAGCTGAGGCATGAACTAAAGAGGAGACACAGAAAAACAAAAGTCACTGATCGTGGAGAAATTTTATGAACTGAAAAAGTAAAATTTTGTGAAAATATGTTAATTGTCCAGCTGGCAGGGGCCCTCCCTAATGGAGTTTGCATGTTTGAATGGATTTCATATCAGGGGGAACTTAGGTGGTGGCGTTGCTCTGTTTTACTGTGCAGTGGTAACTTTTTCTTTTTAAACTGAGAGATAAATAAAGAATTTTGATCTTGAGTTTTCGTGGTGCCCACCATTGATTTTAGTATACAAGCAACAACTTTTAATGAGGTGGGTTTGCTTTTAATTTAGGTGATTAATAGAGTTTTTGAGTGTGTTAGAAATACCTTCAGATTTATATTTCTGCATAACTCCGTAACTGTAATACAACAGAGGCTAACAGCTGTGCTAGGGTCAAGCTAAAAAGAATGCTATCATGACTTATATGTAAGATGGACATTTGTATAGTAGTTTTCTAGTCTAATGGACCACTCAGAACACATTTACCAATTTACACACACATTCAAAAAAGTCTTATTACTACTGCATGCACACTCCATGCAAGGACACTTGAAGATGGGGATGAAACTACTGATTAGTGTACAACCTTCTAATCCTCCTGAGCCACTTAGACCTTTGGGTGCATTCAGACATGAAGCGATTTACTGACACATTTATGTAATGAGGTGCATGTTGTAAAGGGCTAAAGTTCATCACTGCATACTGTAAACCTGCCTCCAAAGTGGCGCAGAGAAAGCTTACCTTTAGGGCAAACTGACAGAATTTTGCTATGTTTCTTGATGCCTTTGGCTTCAGCTGAACAGGTGTAGTTGAAATCATTCTTCAGGGCCTTCACACTAAATACTCCAGGTACACTAGAGTTTCGTGAGATGTTAGATGGATAAAGAGAGTAAATCAAATCCTCCCTGTTGATTCTTTCACGGGCAAAACGCTCACTTCGGCAGGTTAGTGCCATGAAATCATCCTCAAAGACTTCAGTGGGAGACATGGTGAGAGTAGGTGCCGAGAAGAGCTCTGTGGATAGGGTTGCACAACACCGAGTGTTAAAATGGTCGAGTTAACGTGAACAGTATGAAGCACATTTACAACTACAGACTTGACTGGATTGTTGAGATCCTTTGTAAGAACTGTACAGTGAGACTTTTTAAACTCACTGTTCATAAAGCGAGTTAGTCCAGGTACAGGATGAGGTGCAGAGGAACCCTTAGTGTTTATTAATTGCATAGCTCTGTGCCTGTGTGTTACACCCATACAGTCTACGGATGCAGCTTGGTGACCAAGCTTTTTAGCGATTGTTAGTAACTCAGGACTTCTCCCTTTTTAATCCAAATGCAGTAACTTCTGGCTCCAGAAAGGTAACATTGTGGCAACCAAAACACAAATGTTGAGGATACAACAAATCAATGGTCCTACCATCATCCAAAGAATAATTTAAAGAAAGCAGAGTTCTGCATACAGAGGTCATCTTCTCTGTGTCCACTCACCAGACACTGAAATCGTCTTGTTGATGTATTTCTCCACGTTTTTCACTTCCACCCTGCAGTCAAATGTAAGCCCTTCAGGGTCGTCTGCTACCACAGCCAAGTTGTGGTTTATTGTAGAGTTTCCCGTGCCATGCAGCTTGGTGCCCTGGCTCAGGGAGAGCCTGTAACTTTGAGAGCCGGACTGAAAGATTTGGGCACTACACGAGATGTTGAGGCGGTCTCCTTCATAGAGTCCAGACTCAGGGAAAATCTTCAGTGCTGGCGTAATGGAAAGCTCTGTGGAGACAAAATAAGCACTGAGGTGGGACCGGAACTCTGAAAAAGTGAAGTTGTGAAATTTCAAAATGCTACTTGCCTTTGACTGAAACAGTGATGCTGGAGCTGTTCTCAGAGGAGACAAACTCATCTGCTGTGCGGACTTTGTAGGAACAGTGAAGTTTATGGTTCCCGGCACCTTTGAGGCTGATCTTGGTCGTCGCCGTGTTGGAGCTCGCCGTCAGCCTGCCGACTTGTTTGTTGTTTTGGAAGAAGAAGAAGGTAAAGGAACCCGTCTCACCCTGAGCAGTACAGCGGGCTGTTAACTCCTCCCCTTCACTAATGGTAGCCATGTTGAGACGGAGAACTGGTTCTGAGAGTCCTGGAGACACAACATTTAAGAACAACGTTGAAGATTTAATCCAAACATGCAGATGGAACTGAAACAGTGACATCTTCTGCTGGTGTCAGCCATCATCTCATAGTTGCTGTTGCACCCGAACACATCCTCACTGTCATGGAACGTTTCAAATGATTCTTGATCACAATCTTTTGTTTTTTTTTTTTTTGGCTTTTTGGCCACAGCAGCTTTCATTGACAGTGGAGGGAGACAGGAAATGGGGGGAAGGTACAGGGGAAGACACGCGGGCAAATTGGTGACAGGCCGGGATTCGAACCTGTGCCGCCCGCACCGCAACGCGGCATTTGTATATGGCTTTCACCACTAAGCCACCCAGGTGCCCGATCACAATCTTGTTTTGTCCTTGTCTCTCTATGCTCTCCTTTCTTCTCCTCTCCTGCTCCATAGCAGATGGCTGCCCGTCCCTGCACATGATTCTGTTGGAGATCTCTTCCTGTTAAGAGAGTTTTTCCACCCCACTGTTGCCAATTGCTGCTCATAGGAAATCATCAGATTTTTGGGATTTTCTCTGCGTATTGTGAGGTCTTTACCTCGGTGGGCATACTGCTGAGCAACTTCTCCGTTGCCAAATTTGAGGTTGGTCTCTTTTTGGAGGGAGTTTCGCTTTCCACACACACACACACACACACACACACACACACACACACACACACACACACACCATTGTGACTAATGATGTAATAGCGATGTCAGCACTGGACAGAATTACCCGATGACTACACAGCTTAAAACTGATATCATAAACAAAGATGTGCGCTGTCTTTCTGGCACCACCCAGTTGGAGATAGAAAGGTACGAGTGGGTCCTGTTTTGGCTTCATCTATTCCAGCTCTGACTTGATTTTTATTTTCTTCTGAGCAGCAACACCCATCACTTTGGTGAAAAAGAAGAAAAGTACAGTGAGTCAAGCACTCCTTAAACTTCCCCAAAGCCCTACTTTGTGGAATCTGGGTTTTATAGGGAACATTCGAGAGATCGTTCGGAATTAAAGGAGTTCCTGCAGAGCTGTAAAATGAAAATGCAAATTTAGAGGGCTCCCTTTTGTCCTGTCTCCCTTCCTTTACCCCCTCCCTGAGCCTGGTTCTGCTGGGGGTTCCTTCCTGTTAAAAGAGAGTTTTTCCTCCCCACTGTTGCCAAGTGCTTGCTGTAGGGTCTTTACAATATAAAACATCTCGAGGCGACTTTGTTGTGATTTAGCGCTATATAAATAAAACTGAACTGAATTGAAATTGAGTTGAATTAAACTTTTTTCCTCACAATTTTCATGATGTTTTTGATAGAAGGGGGTTGAGAAAAAAAAGATGCAACTCTGTTTTTAGATTTTATTTTACTGGTTTTGATTATAGTAAAATTTCTATATGTATTACAGCATCAGCAGTGCTGCAGATCTTGTGCTGGTCTGTTGTGGTGAGGAGAGAGCTGAGAGATCACAAATAAGTGTGAAGTGTAGGAGCATCTCTTTTTTTGTCTTTTATTTAAACCTTCATTTTACCTGGTAAAATGTTTGATAGCTAGTTCTCATTTAAAAACACAGAAAGAGGTCAACAACACATAGATACACATAAACATACCAAAAATAAAAATCACAGACTAATCTGCAGCAAGCATTTAAATCACGAGAACTGAATAAGAAACAGTAGTAAGAAGAAGGATAGGTGAGTTAGCATTAAGGGGAGAGAATGGAAACCAACCTGTGTGTGTGTGTGTGTGTGTGTGTGTGTGTGTGTGTGTGTGTGTGTGTGTGAGAGAGAGAGAGAGAGTGAGAGAGAGAGATTGTACACATGTATGAATATATACAGGGGAAAGTGTTCAGCATGAAAACCAAATTGAAGGTCAGACAGGATATTATTTGAAACAGGAAGTGACTTAGCTGTTTATAAACCAGCCTCTCCAGGACCTTGGATAGGCATGGTAAAATGGAATGGGGTCGATAGCAGTTGGGGTCTGAGCTGGAGACACTTTTGTGTGGTGTCAGGGTTTTCCCTTAGAGATAGGGTCAGGAGCTTGGTCAATCAAGAGGGATTCAGAATAGAACCACTGCTCCCCCCCATCAAGGGGAGTCAGCTGAGGTGGTTTGGGAATCTAACTAGGATTCCTCCTGGGTGTGACGAGTTTCCGGCATGTCCTACTAGAAACAGACCCCAGGGAAAACCCTCAGCATCTGAACATTTTGATTTCATGGATAAAAGAAGCAGTGCAAGGAATTTGTAGCAGCAGCTGACCTTCAACCACTACAATGAGCTGCATCTTTTACACACACGGAAGTTTAAATATGCTTCTAATATGTAGTTACTCAGAAACTGATGCCAATCAAGTATCTTATGGCCAAAATCAGCTTCCCTGCAAGAAAAACTAAAGGACGTAAGGTGCATTTTATGTCAAATTCTAGCCTCAGAGGGTCCACATGTGCCAGCTGTGTGTTCAGTGGAGTTCAGATGAACATCAAGAAATCACAGTTGAAGTTAATTTATTGTCTTAACTGCTTGGGCCATGGGGGGATTGGAGCCAATCCCATTTTATCATAGGGTGGGAGGCGGGGTATACCCTGGACAGGTCGCCGACCCATCACAGATTAATGAAGATTGAGGTTAATGAGAAGAAACATGACAAGAACCAAGGTGACAAGGCAAACTAAGAGGAGTATAAAAGACATCACCCTTGAATACCTGGATGGGGAATTTGTTACAGTGATGCCAGAACTTTCCACCTTTGGTTACTTTATAAGTAGGCCGGTGACTAACAGTAATGGATGTCCTTGGTAGCAGGCACTGCACTAGTTGTCATAATCACAGTAAAGAAAAGCAAAATGTGTAAAAATTAACCTATGAGATTTTAGCCACTTTGCCAACTAAGCCCATTACTATTTTATACAGTTTTAAACTTTGCATGAAAACAAACTCACCTTTTACTTTGAGTGTTTGCGGTTCGCTCATCTTCTGGTCACCTGTGATGTTTATCTGGCACTGATACATGCCACTGCTGGAGACTCTGGCGTTCTGCAGCTGGTACAGAACATCCTCGGAGGGTCTGGTGGTCTTGGTGTACAGTATGTTGTCATCCTTGAATATCTTGTACTCAGCATTCAGCAGCTGGCCAGGACGTGTGCTCACCGTGGCCCTGCATCTCAGAGTCACATTGGTCCCCGAACTAACCTGATTCTCCGGCTTAATGATCAGGGTGATGTGTTGGATTTTGAATTCTGGGGAATGAGATTTCACAAAATCAATTGGAGCTCATTTATCCAACCACCTTCAGCCTAAAATAGTTAATTTCAAATCATTTTTTATTTCTTTGAGAGTTCAGCCAAATGACACAAGTGCAGTTAATAAACAGTAATATTGACCAGATACAGATTCTTTGAAAATATTTTGAAAACAGATATATTGACAATATTAACTCAGGATGGAGACGTACAAGACAGATAAATCATGCATTCTTCTGCATTTACCATCTGCAACTGCATTTTAGCTGAAAAATCAGAAACTTCTGAAGTGTGAATATTTGTTAGTTTTCTGTGATAATAAGTTAAACACTGATGATGAGTTTGTGTTTATTAGGCAGTGAAGAAGGTAGTAGATGTTGACAAAGACTTATGAAATATTGATGGGTTAGTATAATCTGACATTTTAAACAATACAAATTGACTAAATGATGAAAAAAAAATAGTTGGTTGTAGCTTTTATGTATCCTCTGCCCAGGTCATCTGTATACTAACGGCTTGATTTATTGCAGCCACTGGGTTCAAATTTAACAGAATAATTCAGATAGGGGGTTGAAGCTCATTTGTGGTACATTTAGTTCAGCTTGTGATCTTCAAGAGGGTTAACTACAGTACTGGTGTGTGGAGGTATGTGGCTAATAAACCTTTGTTCTTTGGTGTCCCTGAAGGCACCAGGGTGGTGACCAAGTACACCACATTTGGTGCACTTGGTCCGGTGATAAAAAAGGATATGACTCAGGCTATTTGTCTTCATAGTTGATTTATCACAATAAATGCAATAAAGTTCATCGTTCATCACTGTGTCCTTTGCATTTTTGTCATGGCCTAAGAACCGAACCGTGACAGAACTGGGGCTCGTCCGGGATGAGTAAATAAAACTCGTCTACGGGCTCTGCTCGGGTTATAAACAAGATAAATAAGAATGACAGTGCAGGCTTCCCTCCCTTCCTTCAAATCTCTTTGTCCAGTTTCTGAGTCACAGTTTAATCACTTCCACTCCATCACACCGGTAGTTAAATCCTGGCTGACTGTAAGACTCATACAAGAGACCATGTGAAATACAGTGAGTGTAAAACTCTTGGGTGAACAACCTACTCACAAACCTGATAAGAACCACGAAAATATTAACAATATAGCTTCATTTATAAATATATATATTTACTTTGCTCTTTCATTTCTGGCATCATGAAACGCTCATTTTCTTTGTTTTGTTTTTTATTTGCATGAATTAATCATAGTTTTCTTTCAGTGATTCTTTTTAACTCTCAGCCTCATTTTCTCTGGAATAATTACAGCTGCCATCATTTACATGGCAGCACGGGAATGCTTTGATAATCACAGGAGTCAGTCCCAAAGCCAGGACTCAGTCATGTTTCACAGGTAAAAACTAATGAGTCATTCTCAGGACGCAGGTGTTCATGTTCGCAAATCTTTTGGGACAACACTTTGCATCGGAGTCTCATCTGTAACCAGAGAGAAAGCGACAACTGTGAAGTTTTTTTCTGCAGCGTAGCAAGAGACAGAAAGCATCTGCACAGGTATGATGAAGCTTCCCCACTAGATCACCCATATGGTCAAGTATTAGAGACAACAGGCTGCTGCTGTGACTCAGAGTGTGCTGTTTAGAGGGAAGTAAACAAACTCTGAGAAAACAGGAAAAGCACTTTGTTAGACAAATGGCTACTCCGGGGACCTTTCACCATTTCAGAGTGTGATGAATCTGGAGCATGCCCAGCATCATTCAACAGGACTGGCAGAGCTGGTGATGAGAAAAAATCATGCGTGCTGTGCAGATTTGCTACAAATAGATATCCTTTAGTACTATTTAACTTCTATTTTACTACATTTCTGAAGGAAATACACTCTGTTTTACTCCCAACATATTTAAAGTTTGCAATTCAGTTTTATTTATAAAGCAACCATTCCTAAAAAGAGTTGTCTGCTTTTATGGGATGCTCCCCTTTGAGCAGTGTGTGGCAACAGTGGAGAGGAAGAGCTCCCTTTTAGCAGGAAGAGACCTCCAACAGAGCCAGGTTCAGAGAGAGAGGCAGCCACCTGCAGTTGCTCGGGCGTGAAAGGAAAGAGGAGAAAAGAGGAGCATAGAGAGAATTTGAACAACAAAGCAGAAAACACAAACTAGAGGCGGGAGCAGACAAACGTTAAACACATGACTAGTGAAGAGAGGAGAGTGGAGGAGAAATGCTCCAAATTTATATTTCAGGACAAAAATGGTGAAATATTTCATTACAAGTAAAAGTGCTACATTGAAAATATGAATAAAAGTATAAAAGAATAATTGAGTAATCAAAGTAAGCAAATTTTTTTTATAATAACAGTATTCGAAGCAAAAAACTAACCCCTTTGATTTTTTAATCACTATTACTATCATGTATCATTGCATCAATACGTTCATCATGTGTTCAGTGATCAGTAAATACATTTTATATATATATATATATAAATATATATGTATAAAAATTAAAATATGACAAATTTTACCACCTGTCATTAAAAACATGAAAGCACAAATTTATAACTTAGTTTTACATAAAAATTTATTTTTTTTAGCCAAATAAACTGAATTCACATTTTTATAACCAAAACCAAAAACTTCTGTGAGAAGTCAGAAATGAATCAAGCGTAACGTTCAGCCACTAAAGTGATTTTTCTGTTCAGGAATGCGAGTAAATAACTGCAATTTGGCATCATAATGAAAAGTAATAATGTGCTTTACTGTTACTTTACTAAAAGTAATTTTGAAATATTTTGATTAAAGAGCTTGTGCACACAGAAATAGAAAAAATGATTTTGGTCATTTCCAGTAGTGTCAGTTTAGGTCAGCTAGGTCAGTATAACCCTCACACTGGGCGGTGTTTAAAAGCAGCAGCTCCTGAATGAGCCAGGCTTCTTCACTGGAGGTGGACGTATACGTATCTCTGGGGATGATACATTTAAATTAGCTACACATTATTAGATATATTTATCAGACTTTTCCTCCATCTTGCTGTATTTGATTTCTTCGTGTACAGCACTTTGACCAATGGCATTGATTTTTAAAGTGCTTTATGAATAAAGGTGATTTCTTAGCTCTGCCTGTTTACTGTACACCGAACACTTTGTGAAATCTGCTTACAAATGTGCTTTAAAATGTTTTGCCTCTTCATCTCAGTATTTCAACGTGGATAGAAAGGTTTTATTTTTCTTTTGTTTTAGAGTTTGGTCTATCGGGACTATTGTCTTGTTAAATATTAAACTGTTTATTTATCCTGACCTCTAAAACACTTTCAGCAGAAACAATCTGAAAAGTCAGTCACCTCGGGGGCCACTCATATAACCGAACTTGGAGTTTTACGGTGTCTTTCAACTCTTACTAAGCACTAGATTTTTTTCTTCTATACACTGTAGGAGCTTCGTTATCCATCACATGAACACCCACACACCAGCGGATTCATCAGGGGCAATTTGAGGTTCCATTTTTGCCCAGAACACTTCAGCATGCAGACCCACGGCTGCAAAAATTAAACCTAATTCAGAAAAAACACATCAAACATCCACAGAGCCACTTAAAACACGGGCATTACGGCGAGTTTGGATCTGCCAATGATACCCGCCTTGCATCAGACGTGCCTCTGTACTACAGCTGATCCGAAGTGACTAATGCCTTCCATCACAAACCAACTTCAGAGGATAGGGAGGTGTGTGACACCGCCCGCCAACATGTTCCCAACGCTTTGTGTTACAACTTTTCCACCACGGCAGAGGCCAAAAATCTCTGATAACAACCGAGACTGTTTCCACTGTGTTTCAGCGGAAGATGCATGATTGAAACCAACCCAGTAAAAGTCAGCATGAAGCTCAGTGAAAACAAACTGTGAGCTAACTCGCGCCTCCAGTTTGCCTGCAGATCAAATCTAATCCTGGATTTACATCTCTAAATGATCTTAGATGACACTCACCTTGCTGTGCATTCGCCACACTCGCCGAGCGGAAGTCTTGGAAGAAGAAAAGAATGTAAACCACAAAGTTAAAGACAATCAACAACCATATCCTCAAAAATAAAGAGTTCCTAGACAAGATAAAAGGTGAGTATTCTCACAGCTGGACAGGATGGTGAAGGTAAGCAGTAGTAGGAGGCGGCCCATGCTGTCTGAGGAACACAGAGGCTCCGCACGCTGCTGGCTGTCCTGGAGGTTAACAAGACTGTGACAAAGCTGGCTGCTGGGCAGTGCGTGGTCATGGGACTGATCTGGATCTGGGAGGCGGGAGCAGACACTAAGGTGGTGCTTTACCTCAGCCACTCAGTGGTAAGGCAGTGACGGCGGTTATCACACCAAGCAGCCATCGGCTTGGCTTAATTTAACAGGAAGTGAGTGTTGTTTCCTCAGGATGTTCATACCGCCCGGTCTTTGCTGTTGTGGAATGTTCTCTTCTGTGTGTGTGTGTGTGTGTGTGTGTGTGTGTGTGCAATAGTAGTCACAATAATGCTGAATTGCATGGAGTGCAGTAGCGAGGCCTTTGACCTCTGACCTGGTCATGCAGGTAGGGAGAAGATTCTTTGTGTGGAGAAGCCGTTTCCTGATGGGAAGATGTTTGGCTCAGCTACTGAAAACAGTAAATCTGAGGCCGGCTCACACACAGAGGTGAAAATATTCCCACTGGTGGACAAACTTCCCTTCATCACAGTGAAGGCGGGTCCTTGGAGAGCCAATGAGGACAATCAGGTCCAGGTCTGACTTTGTTTAGTCTGTGACGTAATAAAATTATTTCTGAGCAAAATTAAACCGAAGACATTCTACACTGACTAAAGAAACAAGACATCAGTGGACAAATTATGATAAATGCATTAAAATGTATCAATGTTTACTTTTAGTTCATAATGCAGCTCATATCACATCACATAAAACTGCAACGTGCTTTCCACAGTTGGAAAAGATGTGAAAAATTAACTATGAAGGGTCACAGGTAAATAAAATGCAATAATAGTAACAATAATATCAAACTGTGATGCACAGGACGGTTAATATTCAGAGAAAAGAACCTCAAATTTTCAAAGATTAAAGAGGCAAATTTATACATAAAACACTGTCTGAGCCCGGATCTTACAGGACACATGGAGGTGAAAATGTTCCCACTGGTGGACAAACTTTCCTTCATCACAATGAAGGCGGATCCTTGGAGAGCCACTGAGGACAATCAGCTCCAGGTCTGACTTTGTTTACTCTGTGACGCGTGTGTGCGTATGTATGCAGACTGCAAGGAACACTTTGCAAGCACATCAGATCTCAATGGAAAAAAATCATGCTGGATATCTGATACTGATTCGGGCTGGGTAATGTGTTAGGAATGAAAGGATGCCACATCGTTTGATGGAAATTAAAATTATTATTAACTCATTAGTTTGTAAGGGCCCCATTGTATGTATGGTGTCCTGGAGGATCTCCTCCCAGATCTGGATCAGGGCATCACCGAGCTCCTGGACAGTCTGAGGTGCAATGTGGAGGTGTCAGATGGACTGAAACATAATGCCCCAGAGGTGTTCTGTTAGATTCAGGTGAGGTGAGCGTGGGGTTCAGTCATTGGTATCTATTCCTTCGTCCTTCCTGCACCTGAGGCTGGGTGTTGTCAGCACCACGAGGAACCCAAGACCCACTGCACCAGTGTAGGTTCTGACAGGTCCAAGGGTTTCATCCTGATACCTGATGGCAGTCAGGGTGCCGTTGCCTGTAGAGGTCTGAGCGTCCCTCCATGGATATGCCTCCCCAGACCATCACTGATCCACCACCAAACGATGCTGAACGATGTTACAGGCAGCCTAACGTTCTCCACGGCTTCTGCAGACCCTTTCATGTCTGTCACATGTGCTCAGGGTGAACCTACTCTCATCTGTGTAAAGCACAGGGTGCCAGTGGTGGACCTGCCAGTTCTAGTATTCTATGGCAAATACCAGTTGAGCTCCACGATGCCGGCCAGTGAGCGCAGAGGACGTCGGTCCTCAGGCCCCCCTCATGAAGTCTGTTTCTGATTGTTTGGTCAGAGACATTCACACCAGTGTAGCTCTGCAGTGCTCATCCTGTTCCTCCTGCACAAAGGAGCAGATCCCGGTCCTGCTGATGGGTTAAGGACCTTCCCTGTCCAGCTCTCCTAGAGTACCTGCCCGTCTCCTGGAATCTCCTCCATGCTCTGAGACTGTGCTGGGAGACACAGCAAACCTTCTGGGGAAGCTGGACTCCCTGTGCAGCCTCTGTAGGGTCCAGGTATGACCTCGTGCTACCAGCAGTGACTCTGACCCTAGCCAAATGCAGAACTAGTGAAACACAATCAGAAATGATGAGGAGGGAAAAATGTGAGTGTCCTCCACCTGTAAACCATTCCTGTTTTGGGGGTTGTCTCATTGTTGCCCCTCTCGTGCACCTGTTGGTAATTTCATGAACACCAAAAGCAGCTGAAACTGATGAACAGCCCCCCCTCTGATACTGACTGACCTCATCGATGAACTGATTAAAAAGTGTTCCTTTCAAGTTCTTGAGGTCGGTCTGCATGATCTGGTTTTAAGATTTTTTACTTACTTTTTTTTATTAGCAAATTATTATGAGTATGATGAGTTAGTTATACACAGCATGCAGTTATGATAAAACATTAAAAGGCAAACCGTAGTCACCTGTCCCCAAGCTAGCTAGAGGCAGTGAACCTGATTAATTACCACCTGCAGCAGGAAGTGACATCAGAAACAGAATGATAAACTTTAAAGTTTATGCTGAGATTCTCTCATTAATCAGAGACATAGCTATTATTGTTACCGTCAGCAGATACTGCAATATGATGGATGAAGCATTTTATTAGATTTAGATCCAACTGTACATTAAAATCATGCACTAATAGCCCCACATCCACTTACAAATAATTTATTAAGCCTTGAATTAAACTATGAAACAGTTAAAAGGCAGAAATGAGAATACAAAAGGTTATTAAAAATGAATCTATTCAATTTTTTCATTATTTGTTTCCAAAATTCAGTCATTTACTTTTCATTTGCATTTTTAAATAAAAATAAATAGCATTTTTGAGAATTATTATATTCTTTAATTTATGACTGAAAATTTTTTACTTCCCTTTTAAAATTTAATAATTTATTCATGGATTTATATTTGATTTTTTTTTTAATAATTCTTTTAGCTGCTCAGTAAAATAAAATTATAGGCAATTATTTTTTATTTATGAATACATTTAATTAATTCATGGCTGCTTTTATTGTAGAATTAGTCTTCATTAAAATTTACACTTGTGGTCCTCCAAAGATTATACACACACACACACAGTAGCTGGTTAGTATAGCAGGACATGAAGATTAAATACTGGTTATTGCAGAATTGGGTGGTTCTGAATACTCTGTTAAAATTGGTAAAAAGAGCCCAAATTCAAAAACTGTGAGGAATTTTAAAGGATTGTGAAGGTGGAGCTTTTTCCAAGCTTGAAAAAATGACTCCTCCTCTGTTCCGGTTTTATTCCGGTTTCAGGTTGAATCGCCGGGATGCCGGCGGCTCTGTGTAGCTCAGATGTTTCTGTTACAGACCGACTGCTTTCATGTTTCTGATACGGCTTCAGGATATAAGACAATGCATCTATGATGTACTCGGGCTGCTACGAAGGCGCCCGCATTTCCCAACAAACCGCAACTAAAAAACAACTTTAATGAAGTGAGATCAGAACTGCTCATGAAATCAAGCTTTTAAGTCAAAGAAGCTCTTCTGATATTTTAATACAGAAAAAACAAATGTTTTGTCCCCATGAAGTTTTCTTTGAACCTTAAAATTAAAATAAGACAACAGAGGCCTGTGAACAATTATTGATAATTAGGAAATATACCCCATTTATCGATGAAGCTGCTGTTTGCAGTGTTTTTCACAAAGAAATGAGCAAAACAAGTCTGGGGGCACATCGTGGCGCTGCTCTGAAGACACATCGAAGGACGAGACAAAATCCGGTGTTGTATTTGGTTTATTTCAATGAGTTCATCTCCTGCCTTATAAACCACAGTCAGCAAAGAAGTCACAGACACAGACCTGATTGTTTCACCTTTCCGTTCAGACTGTCGCGTTAAAGTCTTTCCGTCCAGCTCTAAAATCTTAAAACTCAAAGCGGGATACTCAGAGATGCACGTGAGTCTGAGCCCAGCGCGTGGAGCAGCTTAGTGACCGTGTGAGGGCGGAGGCTGATGTGGTGTCCAGACGGCATGTTGTGGGTGCGTTTGGTGTTCCCAGTTCAATGCCAGTCCACAAATCCACTCCTCCCGCGAGGGAAAAGCAAACACTCGGGAGGGCCTGATGCAGACGTGCGACGGGAGGTGTGGCGGGAAAAGAGAGGAGGGAGCGGTGGTCGGGTGAGCCCCTTCCCACCCCTACCCCCCACCCTCCGAGGTCAAGACAAAGAATTAAAAACACAAAAAAATACAAGGAAGAGAAAAATGTTTACAAAAAAAGGCAAAGCTGCCTCAGAGGAGAGGCACGATGATGGTGATGATGCACAAAAAAAAAAGAAAAAAAAGAGCACCACATTGATGTCAGTTTTTGTGATATCTTGTTTGTGACTGACCTCACCTGCACGTCATGCTATGGGGGTGGGGGAGGTGGCTGAAGGTGGTGGTGGGCTCATGAAATACCTGAGCGAAAACGAGGGTGCTGACTGAAACCTGATGCAATGAGCACCAACAGGTGGGCCTCTTAGCATGCAACACACGTTCGCTCCGTTAATCAATCCAGAAAAAGTCTGCCAGTAAAAGCAAAAATAAAAACTCAATCGACCCCCCCGCGGCGCAGGTTTATCGAAAGCTGTGGTCTGAATGAGCTGCACCTTATTGGGTTAAATTAGAAAGCAGCTCAACTCCTATTTGTGTTTCCAGAAACCATAAAAAAGAAAAAGAATGAAGAAAAAGGTGTTTTTTTGACACCTCAGGTAAACCAGTAAAACTCATCTTTCCCGTCACTGTGACAGCGCGTGGGTTGACGTGGGTTCAGCACACCCACACGATGAAGTCTAAAAGAAAGTCGTTGCTGTGAATGGAAATGGGTGCGTTTGTATTGCTGTACTGTGGCAACACAGCAGCCGGTGACGCTGCCATCCCCTTCAAATGGAAGCGCTGCTCGGAAACAGGGCGAGCTTGAGGCTGGATCGATCGTGAGCAGTCTTATTGCTTTGCGGAGGCAGGTAGGCAGCTGCCGCGGTCTCCAGGTAGGACCAGGTGCTTGGCTAGCTCTCCTCTCACTGTGCTAGATACACGGGCATGCGTCATCCCAGTAACAAAGCAGGTTTAGCTAAAACAAAAAAAATAAATAAAAACACCCCCCCCCCCCACACACACACACACACACTCCCCTCAGAGCCACAGCAAAGGGGACTGCAAGGAAATGATGATTTTGTTTGGCACGTTGGGATCAAGGACGCGAGGCGGAGAACTGCAGAACGGGAGCAGGTGTCTTTTTGGACAAGTCCAAGGCTATGAGAGCCCGCTGTGGGCAGGGCACATCTGTGCTATAATTCCTTCTAACACACACAAAAACAAACTCATCACGTCTGCCAGCTTGACGTTTCAGGGAACAGTAATCACAGTCCAACACTCCTGCGTCCCTCCTTACAGACGTCTTGGCGGCAGAGTCACAAAACTCAGCATCCTCAGCCAGTTCTCACACACACACACTGGGGCACAGCGGGGCGGCGAGTCCACGTTTCCTGCACCGGTGAATGTGTTTTAACAGCGTGTGTGTGTGTGTGTGTGTTTGTGTTGTCCTCCGGGCAAATCCCTCTCTCGCCACATCTGGTTCGGGTCAGAGTTTGTTCAGGTAGTGATGCTCGCTGCGTGGCGAGCAGAGGCCCCCGGTGCCCGGCAGGTACCACTTGTTTTTCTTTTTTTTTAAAATAGAACCTTTCTTCTTCTGTATATGCTATTAAATATACACACTCAGCACAGCCAAGTCTACAATCATTAGCTTCGTAATAAGAATATGAATAAACAATGAATATATATATATATAGAGAGAGTCGTCTGTAGCATGAGTTTTCGTCAGCAGCCATCACTAGAACATTCAGGGTGGTAATTGCATATGTACATAAAAAAAACAAACAATTATCATTTACATCCCGGTGCTTGAGGCTCAGGGTCACAAGTCATGTGTGTTGATGGGGAAGAGAGGTGATGGATGCTGGTGTGTTATCTGAGCCTCTTCTCTGCTGAGTAGATGGACATGTAGTAGTCGTTGCTGCCTACCGCCAGGTGAGACTGGGGAGAGATGGAGAGAAGAGACGGGGGAGGTTACTTACAGTATTACAGGTGTGTGTGTGTGTGTGCGCGTGTGTGCGCTCGCACTCACAAACACAGAACAGACAGGAACATCTAAGCTGTGGCAAACAATATGTTGAGAGCATCTCATTTATAATGCACTCTCCTTTAATCTAATGAGGGTACTTTAACACTCGAAAACATGTTAATAGCAATATCAATTTAGCTAATGCTAGCTTCTGATGAGCTGAAGAGGTTTTCTCCATTTAGGGAAAAGTTCAGGAAAAAGTAAATCAAACTCAGTCAGGTTGTCTCAGGTTGCGCGTAGAAGCGGTACAGCTAACAGCTGCTGAATAACGCGACAACGGTGTGATGCTTATTTCGATTGTTTTATAGATAAACATCTGTTTGACAGCCAGATGTTTATATTTTTGGTTTGATTGCTTTTGTCTGTCACGGACACACATTTAACCACTTGTGGGAAGCGCAAAAAAACGGACAAATCAGCCGCCTACAGTCAAACCTGCAGTTCCATGGGGGGCCACATGAGGCCACCACTAAAGGCGTATGAATCCCCATAGACCACCATGTTAAAATGATCCAAGGAACATCTTAACAAGTGATATTTCTCTTTGGATTGGAGAATTAAATGCTGTCCTTATGTACCTAAGAAATAAAATGACTGTGTGAAAATGAATTAAATAAACTCAAGACCTGGTTTGGCTGCAATAAATTAACAATGAATTTGAGCAAAACAAAATTCATAATATTTGGAAATGGTATAAATTCCACCACTAGTAGACTTCCAATAAATACCATGCCTGAAATCAAACACATCACGAATGATCCTGGATATCCCACATTAATTATATTATTGGCAAAATATCAAAGTCTGTCGCAATTCTTTAAAAAGTTAAAGGAGTTGGTGTGAGGAACAACTGTTACCAAAATGTAACTTCACATATCTGCTCAAAAACAACAAACGGCCCACAGAGCGAATGAAGAGTTGAGTCATCGTGAAAGGTTTGCTCGTTTTACCCAGTAAGGATGGAAGGCTAAACAGCTGATGGCGCCAATCCTTTGTCCCATGAAACCGTCATAGTACTTAATGTTGCTGATCACGTCTCCGTTTGCGTTGTAGACGGCTATGAACTGGTTCATCGATCCACTGGAGGGTCGACAATGAGACACAGAAAGAGAAGAGTCACTTGTAACACACGGGTGCATGATGCAGCTGAGGAAAAAACATCTGGTAATGTTCTGAAGTTCACAGTCTATGAGTTGAGCTTTAGGTTTGACCCGGCGCCCACACAAACCAACTCACCAGGCGAACAGGTTGGCCTGTGGGTGGATGTCTAAAGCCGTTAAGCCTTTCACCGTCTGCAGCACGTTGATGGACTCTGGCGTCCGTGGATCGAAGAACCGCACGTCTCCGTTAACGCTGACGGGAGAATCAGAGTCAGCACAAGCAAGAAAACATTCAAGTTAGCGTCTGTGAGTCTCAGCAGGGGAGCGAGGATACCTGACACTGATGATGTGCCCGTCTGTCTCCTTCTGTAGATGAGCTTTGACCACCCAGGCTCCGTGCTCCCTGTAGGTCATCACACGACTGCAGAAACACAACAAATTTTAAATGAGGCAACATTTTCCTGTGTGACTTTACAACGTCCTGAGAGGGGAACAACAGCGGAGCTGCTCACGAGCCAGAAACCCAACACTGCAACAAAAAAGTTAAACCAAGTGACACTAACACCACCTGCATGAAAATCAAACCCTTTAAAAATATATTTTTGTTGCATTTAATGTGACATTAACCTTGAATTGTGATAGCCTGGGCTTTATCAAATTTAAAGGGATTTAATTGCACAAACATATTTATATATAATTCTAAAATACCACATGAGCAAATTTAGAATTTATTTAAACCATTGTACAAAGAAAAAACACACCAATAGGAGACCCTATTTGTGTGTGTGTATGTGTGTGTGTGTGTGTGTGTGGGGGCTGCAGCCTATCATAGCTGTCATAGGGCGAGGCAGGGTCCTCCCTGCGCAGACAACTCACGTAATGTAATTAAGGACCATCCGTGGGTGCAGTGTAGACAAACACACTGTGTGCGCATTCACTGACCTGCTGTTTGGGGACAGCGACCTAAGCCTGATTATTTTTAGCTCGTGTTTATGAATCTTCATACTTTGTTTCCACAGTTAGTTGAAAAGTTGTGGAATCAGTTCTGAGGCAAAGGGTTAAAGTTCAGATTTTAAGTGACAGTGACACAACTACTTGTACTCAGTAGCAATATGACAACCATGATTTATAACAGTTATCTTATAAATGCAAGAATCTGGAAAGGTGAAATATATCCAAAATCCCATATGCTGAGAAAATGGCTTGTTTTATTTTCCTGGATTGCTGTATTTTTTTTGTTTGGTACGGGAGGACCACTTTGTATTTCGTTGCCTGTAGCTTTGATGGCAGCATGCATTTGCCGTAGCATCAGATCAGCTTAGCTGCATTATTGTTTTGTGCTGATGACGGGAGAGTCGGACTGCTGAGTAAACGGGGATCAAGTCTGGACTCCGTGGTGACCCATCCATATATGAAAAAGATCTCACGAAGGTCTGTGCAGATTCCCAGTCATCCAGGTCATAGTAAAAAAAAGCTATTTCACCTTTTATCCAAGAGGCTTCTTAAGTTCTAAAAACTAAAGAGTGGAGAGTCCGAGGTACTTAAACCCTAGTGGGGGTTGTCCCCTTTGGACCGCTACTGATCATGTGCATCATCACATGAGCCAAGGTGTGAAAAAATGCTTGGGTCATGACCACCAGGGGGCTTTGGGTGAAACTGCTGAGACAACCTGCCCCACCCTATCATGTGACCTATTAAGGTCCCTGAACCACTCTTTCACAGTTTGAGCCCGTGAATCATCTTAGAATACGGCCGTGTCATCGGCTAAGAAAAAAAAATGCTGATGGAAGTGTCAGCTGACCTCATGGTTTGGGTAAACAACATTGCTGAACGTCACTGGGAGCATCTCTTCTTACAGCTCTGGAACAGGGCCAATCTGACCTGTGACCTGTCTCCATTACTCCAGTGTCCCATCGTTATGGTCCTGACCAAACTGACGCCCATTAGCTTGATTAACCTCACTGATAACTGCTTTTGCTAAGACTACAAGTGGAAATGCTCCCGTTTCCCCATTAAACAAAGCTGTGAGTTCCACTTTTTATTTTATTTGATTCCAATCATTCGAGATTTTTAGTCAGCCACATTTCCTCCCCGAAGATGACGCTTCACTTCTCTCCTCCCGGTTTTAACAGTGCACGAACCCAATTTAGTTTCAGCTTCTCCTGAGTTGTTTTCTTGTTTTCTGCTTGATGCAGGTCAATAATTTGAAATGGAGTATCATCTTTTCCATGACCACGGGATCTGTCTTCCTACCTGGGTGCTTAAGAAATGAGAACCTGCTCACTGCATCAGTTTGGGTTAAAGAAACATAAACATATTAATCAGCGCAGTAATGATTCAGTGGAAGGCTCTTATATAATTGCTCAGTTACACTCACGTGGTGACTTTTTTTTTCTTGGCTCGGCAGAGTAGTATAGTGACCCACGGGGGGG